>JASVEL010011833.1:0-278122 GCA_032618575.1 Nicotiana noctiflora
TTATCAGTCGAGTATTCAGATGGCCCCGTATGAGGCATTGTATGGCAGGCGGTGTAGATCCCCCGTGGGATGGTTTGAGCCTGGTGAGGTTAGATTGATAGGGACCGAGTTAGTCCAGGATGCTCTGGATAGAGCAAAGTTGATCCAGGAGAGGCTTCGTACAGCACAGTCTCGTCCAGAAGAGTTATGCGGACCGTAGAGTTCGAGAGTTGTCTTTCATGGTTGGTGACAGAGTATTGTTGAAGATTTCACCTATGAAGGGTGTCATGAGGTTTGGGAAGAAAGGAAAGTTGAGTCCCGGGTACATTGGTCCTTTTGAGATACTTAGGAGAGTTGGAGAGGTGGCATATGAGTTGGCCTTGCCGCCCAGCTTATCCAGCGTTCATCCAGTATTCCATGTGTCTATGCTCCGGAAGTACATTGGAGATCCGTCTCATGTATTAGATTTCAGCACCATTCACCTTGATGGTGATCTATCCTATGATGTGGAGCCTATTGCCATTTTGGGACGTCAGGTGAGAAAATTGAGGTCTAAGGAGATTGCATCAATTAAGGTTCAGTGGAGAGGTCGACCCGTGGAGGAGGCCACTTGGGAGATCGAGCAGGAGATGCGGAGCAGTTATCCTCACTTGTTTGAGACTTCAGGTATGATTCTTGACCCGCTCGAGGACGAGCGTTTGCTTAAGAGGGGAGAATGTGACGACCCGGCCCGTCGTCACGAGAATTACCACCCCGTTATGTTGTAAATACATGTTTTATGATTTTATATCAGGTGTTAAAGCCTATCGGGTGAGTTAGGAGTGAATTGGATTGAAAATGAGGCATATAGCCTTTGTGAAGGAAACTTGAATAAGGAAAGTCAACCCGGAGTTGACTATTTGGTTAGAGGGCTCGGAATCGGATTCTGATGATTCGGTTAGTTCCGGAAGGTGATTTGTGACTTAGGGGAGCGATCGGAATTGAATTTGGAGGCCCGTGTAGAAATAGGCTTGAATTGGCTAAGGTTGAATTTTGGCGAAATCCGAACGGTAGGTGAGATTTTGATCCGGGGGTCGGAATGGAATTCCGACAGTTGCAGTAGCTCCGTTAGGTGATTTTGGATGTGCCTGCAAAATTTCAGGTCATTCGGACGTCGTTTGGTCGGGTTTTTGATCGAATGTGTAATTTGGAATGTTTTAAGGAATTTAGGCTTGAATTCGATGCGAATTATGGGTTTTGATGTTGTTAGACGTGTTTTGAGGATTGGAGCAAGTTCGAATAAGGTATTAAGATGTGTTGGTATGTTTGGATGAGGTCCCGGGGCCTCGGGGTGTTTTCGGATGGTTAAACGGGAGAAAATTGTGGAAAAATTGCAGGTTGGGATCCTGCTTCTGTTGTTTCCGCTCCTGCGGAATTTTGGACGCAGGAGCGAGTCCGCAGAAGCGGACGAGGTGCGCAGGAGCGGGTGATTTCGCAGAAGCGGAAGAACTTCCGCCGAAGCGGGGTCGCTGGTGCGAGCCAGTTATCGCAGAAGCGGCTGGTTCCGCAGAAGCGGGCGTTTGACCGTTTGGGCGAGACTGCAGAAGCGGTCGAGGATGCGCAGAGGCGGATTTGTCCGCAGAAGCGGAAGCTTCTTTGCAGAAGCGGGACCGCAGAGGCGGTCCGTATATCGCAGAAGCGGAAAATGGCCGGCTAGGCCTGGAACCGCAGAAACGACCCTTTGGTCGCGGATACGGGAGCGTAGAAGCGGAAAATGTTCCGCGGAAGCGAAAATCGCTGTAAGTAAGTGTATCAGAAGTTAGAAAAATTTCAGAACATTTAACACATTTTGGGTCTCGGCTTTAGAGGCGATTTGGGCGATTTTGAAGAGAAATTCAAGGGAAATCATCATGTAATCATCTATGGACTTAAACTATGATTAGTATTGGTAATATTATGCAATTATATCATGAAAATGGAGGAATTTGGGGTAATTTATGGAGGATTTAGCCCTAGGCTTGAACTTTAGAAAATCAAGGTTTTGAATGGGCAAATGGAGTCCGATTTTGGTAAAATTGATATGCTTAGACTCGTATTGAGATGAGGGTTCCGAATATGTGACTTTCGTGATTTTTCGACAAGCGTACCGAAAGTCGGGTTTTGACAACTTTGGGAATTTTGATGTAAATTGAGTTATATTGATTGGGTGTCGTCCCATTGGCCTAATTTGTTGTGTTTCTACTGTATTTGATCAGATTCTACGCGTGCGGAGCTTGATTCTCGTGGCAAGGGCATTGCGGAATAGTCGTCGCGCGGTATTGAGGTGAGTAATAGACGTGGGTGATGACCAGCGGGTTCGAAACCCCGGTATACCACTTTGTGACGCTGTATAGCGACGAGACACGCACACTCTTGAGAGTGCGGGGTCGATCATGAATTGGAGACTATATATTAGTCCAACCTGTTGATACTGTATTATTGGCTATTCTAGAGCCATCGAGCCTCCTTCTCGGATGGTTGCATATATATATATATTGTGATAATGGCTACTCTTGAGCCGAGGAACCCCTTCTCGGGCGGTTGATTATACATGTGGGCCGTGAGCCAGTTATTGGATCCCGCGAGGATCGTTATCATTGTCTTATCATATAGACATGCTAGTTTACTACTAGTCCGCAGCTATTTTGTTATTATGCTAATTCCAATCTCTGGAACTTGGTATTACTGTTTTCCAACTGAAAAATGATAAAAGAGTTTTCAAAAACTATTTTGAGCCTCCGAGGCTGTATCTGCATATTAGCTGACTAGTAGTGGATCGGGCTGCGCGCCGCAGCAAGATATATGTACGGATCGGGCTGCGCGCCGCAGCAGGTGTGATATTAATATTGTGCTTGGGCTGTAGGAGCCCTCCCGGAGTCTGAACCCCCACAGTGAGCACGGGTACCCAAATTGGATCGGGCTACACGCCGTAGCGGTCATATCATGCATTGCATTGCATTTAGCTACATCTGCTAGCCGTTATGCTATTTATTGGTAATTGTTGGAACAGGTACAGTGAAGATTGATTCTATGACAGGGTAGCCGATTATAGCTTTACATAGTGCTTTATTGCGGATTTCTTATCCGCGCTCGTCTTACCCTTGTTTATTACCACCGAGTCCGGCAAGTACTCATTTTACTCCCCGCACCTTGTGTGCGGATCCGGTACCTCTCAGCAGTGATCCGCTAGTAGCCGTGCGAGGCGACGTTTGTGGATATTCGAGGTAGCCGCAGAGTCCGCAGGACCCGACATCCCTTCCTACCGTCTTTTGATTTTGTATTGACATTTCTTTCCGCACTTGGTATTTTGTAAACCTTATACACTCATGTTCGAGTAGAGGCTCATGACTCTTGACCCTTGGTCTATGGGAGTTGATGTATTATGGGACTTGGTTCCCCGTTTTCGTTACATATATCGCTGTTATTTCTTGAATTAATTTGCTTAAATGGGTTAAAGAGAGCTTCTAGCTCCGTGGTTGATATGGATTGGTCAGGCTGGCTTAGCAATGTGCTGGGCGCCATCACGACCGGATTTGGGGTCGTGACATAAATTAATAATAATAATCATCATCATTTCGCGCTTAGCGCTCTATAACGACTCTAGAGCATCATTTGTGCATTTACTTAAGCTCAAATTTCTTTTAGGTCTACTCTAATTGATAGAGTCTAATTAAGATATCTTTAGTCTCTCGGTATCCTCTAATTTTAATAAAGTAAGACGTCTTTCTCATACGCTTTTCAATAGGCTCGGGTTGTCATGAAATTTCTCAATATTCGTGCCTTAAACTAGCCTTAAAATTTTTCTTTACACAACAATGAGCATCTGACTCCCTAAGCAAGATATCATTCTAAAAGAAAACTAGCGTAATTTTTTTTTATAATATGAGAATATTTTGCCGATCTAATTTTGTGAGATGATTTTTATTCGTGTTCTTTTCTTACAAATATAGTTACATATTTTTTTAAATATCGCCACTCGTGCCTTACACAAATTTTTAATTTATTCAATTCTGGCACAATCTTGCACCTTTAATTTTTGTCTCATAGATTCATATCTCTCAGAATTTAAATATTCGTACTAATTCTCATATAAAAGTAGGTAGGTGTCCAATTTTGCACCATCTACCCAGCAATAGAAGGCCGCCATTTGGTTAATTTTTAGCATCAAATTTTCAATATTTTTACATATTCAATTCAAGCGTTTGCATCATCTTATTTCGGGTGGTCGAGATTAATTTTCACGCACCCGTTAATTCTAAGTCTTGGCATGTGAGTCGAGGTATTATCCCATAAGTCTCAAAACGGTTGATACCGTATTCCGGGCCTCGACAACTTTATCATTTGCCAATACAATAAAATAAAAATAAAAATAGAGTCATTCATGTCCAATCGACTCTTTTATCCTAATCAACTATCTTGATTCCGATCCTATCGATATTCGAACAGCCAAATATTATCTTCAACGTTAAAATTATTCGCCTATGGCCTCTTTGAAACACAGTCTATATAAGACTCAGTCTCATTGCAATAAAATTTCCTTTCCCCTTCGTGAAAGAGACTGGGGCAGATTCTTGCCACGCAGGTTGAGTCTGCTCAAAAGGGACATCATGTCATAGAGTATTCATCAGAACCTTCCTAAAGATTGAGGTAATTTTTTTGAAAAATTCCAAAGGCATGCAAGGAAGTTGACTATGCTAGAGCTAAAGCTTTGATGTTCGAACATAAGTCAGCCTTTTACGAAACTTCAAATTATTTCGCTTCCATGTCAACAAGTCTCGTGCGTTAGAGCCCTCAAGATAACAAGTCATTCCTGTCCATCCATTTTGCAACTTAGGCTAATTCTTAACTGTGTAATAAACTAACCTATCTAATGGTATACCTTATTATTTCATGCATTTATTTTATTATGATGAATACACTAACACTTTACTTTTATTTTGAAAATTTTATTTTTTCTTTAGAGGTTGCCTAGCATTGAACACTGGTTTGGCTGCGAATCTGCAAAAGGACGAGGCAATAATGACAGACCGATTTGAAGAATTTAATACTAGTAAGGGACTATTGCAAGCACAGACCGATGGTACCAAGGCAAATGTGGTGCAAAGGAACATGTTGGTTAATCTGGGAAGCACTTTTAACCTTCTTCCAAATACAACCTCCACTCCTAGCTCAAACCAAAATATTTGCTTAACCGTATCTCCTTACCCAACTCCTACTTATACAATCTCTCCACAAATGCCAATAACCTGCAATCCCAATCAAGTCACGATGATTCCTTATGCTGAACTTCCTATAGTCACAACTCCATTTGAGAAGGACAAGCAAAACCAACTAGTTGTATGTTCGTATAAGGGACTTGAAAAATCATCACAACATATTTGCCGTGAAAATTTGGAAAAAGAACTCATTGATTTGAAGAAAGCCATTGGAGAAGAATTACAATCAAGAAATTATCAAAGTCTTAGATATGAAGACTTATGCCTGCAACCGGATGTAGAACTCCCACCAGGATACCAGGTGCCAAAGCTTAATACTTTCAATGGGAAGGGAAATCCCATTGCTCATTTAAAGGACTACTGCAGCAGATTACTTGGTATCGGGCACAATGAGGCCATTCGAATGAAGTTATTTATTCAAAGTTTATCGGGACATGCACTTGTTTGGTACACGAAACAAGATTTTAGCAAATGGCGCACGTGGGATGATATGGCTCACGATTTTGTAAAGCAATATGAGTTCAACCTTGGAGTCGATCCAGACATGCATAGCCTGTACAAAATAGAGAAAATGCCACATGAATCTTTTCAGGATTATGCTATCCGGTGGAGAGTTGAAGCTTCAAAGGTGCACCCCCCGCTATCCGAGAAAGAGTTGATCTCAATATTCATTGACATTCAAAATGGCATATATTATGAAAAGCTGGCTACTGCAAACGTGCGTAATTTCTCAGACTTGATTAGAGTCGGGGACTTCCTAGAAAGAGGCATCAAAGAAGGAAAAATTAACATGCAGACCATCAATCATGCTTTACAACTAGAGATGCCAAAAAATTTAAAAGGTAAAGAGAAGGAAAATGCCTCAGTTGCCATGACTATGCATCAACCGCAATGCCATCATGATCACCAGCCCTTGCAAAATCATACAATCTCTAATGCCTGCAATATGCATCTCCAGCCTCCACGCCAACAAAGCATTCAACATCAACATCATCAAGCACAAGCCGCTTCTCGTCAATTAAAGAAAAGGAAGCCACGCAACTTCACACCTTTGACTGAATCAATATCTAGCATATTCGCTCGATTGAATGCCTTGGGAATTATGCAACCAAGAAAAGGAAGGAATTTCAACCCGTCACATCCATTATTTGATCATTCTAAGTATTGTGCCTACCATTCAAATGCTGAAGGTCATGATACAGAAGAATGCCTAGCATTAAAGCATAAGATTCAGAATATGATTGATGCTAACAAATTGCAAATACACCTATCAGTTGGAACAAACATCTCAAACGCAACTAGCTGCAGCACAAGCACTACACCAAGCATGGTTGGGCATCCAAAGAAGAAACGCCGCCTGAACAAATGACAAGACTAGTTTTCCCTACCTTGTTGGCATTATAATTTTGCTGCTATCATTCTATGCGTTGCTATCATGCCTCACTTTTGTAATGAACTAAGTTCAGACCTGATTCCCATTTAAGAGGGGATACGTACGCAGCCCTATGGGTTCGGTCTCATCATAATAAAAATTCTATTTACCCCAAAAAGCCAAAACCGGGGCAGATTTTGCAAAAGGATGCTCATCAATCGGCAAAGTAGAAAATGAAATTTCGAGCTACATAGTTGTTACAAGAGCAACAACAAATTTCCAGAATGCCATGGCAACAAGTTGCAGATTCAAAGCCAAACTTTGACGTTCAATGCAAGGCAACCGCTTTATTTTATACTAACGAATTTTCTTTGAGTAATGCAGGGGCATATTTTAGTTATTCTCGAACATTACATGCTATCGCAAAGCTCAGCATCAAGTCAAAAGCCACAAAGTTCATACAAAGCAAAGGACGAAACCAAGCAAGCGCAAATCGAACTATGAAACTTATAATTTTTCTTTGAGTGCAGGAATTTATTAATAGCAAAGCTTTAGCATGAAGATCCAATGATTGTTAGCATTGCACCAGGAATATTCACTACTAAAAAAGCATTTCATCAAGCTCTTTGCATCACACCATTTGCTATTACAAAATTGTTGCACCGTGCTTTCTGCATTGCACTATCAGTATATGTTACTTTGAAGTAACCATGCCAAGATTTTCGCACCGCATTGTACAACTACAAATCAAGCATCGCACCAAGCTTCTACACCGCACCAAGCTTCTGCACCGCACCAATGTCATAAATGGTAAATCAAGCACCATTCATCTAGGGTTTGTCCACCTAATAATAGGACAAAAAGGTCGTCCACCTGATAATAGGCCATGAGGTAGTCCACCTGATAATAGGACATTAGGTAGTCCGCCTGATAATAGGACATAAGGTAGTCCGCCTAATAATAGGATATAAGGTAGTCCGCCTAATTAATAGGACAAGAGGTAGTCCGCCTGATAATAGGACATAAGGTAGTCCGCCTAATTAATAGGACATGAGGTTGTCCGCCTGATAATAGGACATGAGGTAGTCCGCCTGATAATAGGACATAAGGTAGTCCGCCTAATTAATAGGACATGAGATAGTCCGCCTGATAATAGGACATAAGGTAGTCCGCCTGACAATAGGACATAAGGTAGTCCGCTTAATTAATAGGACAAGAGGTCGTCCGCCGGATTAATAGGACATAAGATTGTCCGCCTGATAATAGGACATGAGGTAGTCCACCTAATTAATTGGACATGAGGTCGTCTGCCTAATAATATGACATTTATGCATTAATATTTATGTTTATCCTCCTTAATTTGAGTTTTAAGAACGCTTGCCTTTAATATGATATTTAGGCTTGTCCGCCTTCAATAGGACATTTATGCATTCAGGCTTATCTGCATTTAATTGAATTTTCAGCACACTTGATTCTATAATATTTAGGCTTGTCCGCCTTTAATAGGACATTTATGCATTAAACATTTAGGCTTGTCCGCCTTCAACAGGGCATTTATGCATTAAAATTTATGCTTATCCGCCTTTACTTGGATTTTTAAGCACGCTTTATGATATATAGGTTGTCCGCCTAAACAACAGGACACTTTAGCACATATTCGCATGTTTTTTATTAATTTATTTTGACCTTGACGGTCATGCTTTTAGTTTTATTTTAGAAATGCACTATTATCATAAATCAATGCAAAGCACATTTATAAACTGCATGTTATTGTTGAAAATTATTATTGGGATAAAGCTACAATTTTATCAAATCATTTTGGCCGACTAGGCCGTATTCTATAAGTAAACGTCCAACATGTGTCATTTTCATAAGATTATTTTACAGTATATCGCATTTTCAATATCTACTATATAGATGAATTTGTCCTGCAGGAAATATAGTACAACATAGCGATCAAGCCGGGCTATCGCAAATTATATTTTAAATTTCATAGTTTTTTTGGAGTGCAAAATTTACTAATATTAAACTTTAGCATGTAAATTTTTAAATTATTGGCACCTCTCCTTGTAAATGCACTGCATCAAGCTCTCCGCACCAAGGATATTCGCTACTGCACCAAGCTTTTTGCATCTCTCTCTGAATATTATTATTGTAACTCTAGCATCGGATCAAGTTTTATGTACCATATCAATCTCTTAGCACTGCATCATATCAATCTTTATAATTAAAAATAAATCACTACATATCAGGCTTGTCCACCTTCAAATAGGACATGTCACGCTTGTCCACCTTCAAATAGGACATGTCGGGATTATCCGCCCTCAAATAGGATATATCAGGCCCATCTGCCATAAAATAGGATATATCGGGTCTATCCATCCTCAAATAGGATATATCGGGTCTATCCGCCCACAAATAGGATATATCTGGTCTATCCGCCCTCAAATAGGATATTGAAGTTAATTCTTCCTCAAAAGGATTTTTAGCGTTATTTTGACCTGAATGGTCCTCCTTGCATAAACATTGACAAAACATATCTTTCATAAATCATTGCCAAACACATTTATTTACATAAGATAAATTTTCATATGGCATTGCGATCATGAAATATATCACCATAGTTTTTTTTATTTTTTATAAGTTTACCCAATAAATTCGCATTTCTTATGAATTGACGTCTAAATATTATTTTCATAAGATTATTTTTATGGCACATTACATCTTGTTTCCTAACGAATTACCTAGTATGCCAAGCTTTGCAGGAAAAATAGCATAACGTGGAACTATATCTTAGCAGTGAACTGGGGCAGTTTGTTGGAGAGGAATACCAAACTCTCCAACAAAGGTTAAGGATCTACTTCGAACTCCGTTCGGCTCGACTCTCAAAATTCGTAATTAAATTCCTATTTCAAACTTCAGTCATGGTACCTAGTGTTTCTATAATTCAACACTGGGGCAACATTTTTAGATTTGCATCAATAGTCGAGTCCTACTCCAGGGTACCATAAGTCTTGAACTACATATGGTCTAATTCTCGTGAAACCCGAGATATGTAGGCAACTCAACACCGGAGTTCGACCGCAATCATTTTTTTGTCCTCTTTGTTCCATTCCAACCTTGATAGTCGGGACAAAATTGGCTACCGAGTCAATATTCTTTGCCCGAAAACTCTTTCATCGTCTCCGGTTAAAGAGGGGCAGCTGTTGACATCCAATTTTGACCCTCCTTTCTTCCAAACTATTTCTTTAAGCTTCTAATATCACTAATAATGTAAGAATAATTATTTTACCATTTTTAGCACAAAGTATACGTAATTATTATTATATTTGCTTAAAAGCACTATTATAGTATTATTAATGTTATTACTACTACTACTACTATTATTAGTATATTAATATTACAATTGTTATTATTATTATTCGTTATTCGTTATTATTATTTATCATAAATTATCTTTTGCAAGAAACATATTATCTTTATTATTTAATCAAGTAGTAATACTTATTTAATTTTAGACTTTATAAATATGAGTACTTTAAAGACATAGCACTTACTCAACGGACTTTACTTATTCAAGTGCTATAGATTATACTGAACATTATATTTAGTATTAGTACACATATATAGTATTATATAATACTACATAATGTGACTATTAAAATATTTGTCAAAATTAGAAGCTCAAAAGAAATTAAAAGAAGAAGGGAATAAAATCTAACCTTACAAGAATTGAACCAAATTAAGTTGGCCATTCAGCTTATTTTGTTGGCCTAAAATTCCTTAAAAACAGCCCAAACAAGTGAAACCCAACCCGAAATAGCCTTATTTCATTTCAGCCCAAGACAACTAGGTTTAGTTTGTCTTGCTCCCCTCTCTCCTAGGCAAGAATCTCATCTCTTGTCCATCTCAGCGCCTCTCTTTTGTTTTCATGTACAATTTTTGCCAAGTTTCAGCTTTATGGAGTTTGAATACAAGATGCTTAGTCTATTTTCGTGCAAGTTCCATTTCAACAAGATTCAGTCCATACAAGAGGCCAAAAGACTTCTGGCATTTTGATTTTCTAAGACAGAGAGACTGATTTTCAGAAATTTAATTCAATCTTAGACGACTTTCTCTGACCAAATCACGTGAGGATCCAGGCCTCTAACGTTCGAATTTCAAATGGGTATTTTTTTTTTAACTCAAATCTGAATTTGAAATTTTTGCTCAAGAACCCTAATGTCTATCTATAAATATTGGCTTTGGAGCTCATTTTCGGGACATCTTTTAGCCGCCGCGGCTCGCTCTCAAATCCACTGCTCTTCTATCCTTTTTCACTCCTATAATCTTCAGCCGAAGGGGGGCTTGGAGCTTGAACTCCCTGCTTTAATCTTGTCTTCAGATAATTGACGTTAATTGGAGGTAACGAGGCCGGGTTTGGAGTTTATGTTGGATCCGAGACCTCAGCCCCTGGTTCACTGCCAAACAGGAGGTAAACTCCAACCTTTCTCTGATATTTGCTTTCATTATAAAAAAAACTCTATGTTTGCTTTGGAAATCCATGGTATAAGGTCATGCATATTCAAATTTAGTTGTGTTATTAGCTATTGTTTAAACCTCTAGAAAAGTTGCAATATTTGAAAAAACTTAATAATAACTGTGTTCTCAACTTAAATTAAAATATACTGTACATAATATGCTAGAAGTCGAGTTTACATAAATTATATCTATGTAATTTATTTTTGTGAATTACTGTGTCAAAATATCTTATTTTATGGTAATTTTTTTCAATATTTTTAGAGTCTCTGTTTTACGGTTTACTTTTTGTTACATAAAATTATGATGCTAAGTTCAGTCTATAGTAGAATCATGTCTTTGGTCGCTTATATCCCCTGTCTAGCCTCGATGTTATTTAAGGAAGCATGATTTGTGTTCTTAGGCTCAAATGCTAGGTTGAGGAACTTGTCATGTTAATTTTAAGTTTAAGCCATTCACATAGAGCTTGTTCATAAATTTTCAGCGCACCTCTTATTAAGAAATCTTGCTTGAGCTCTTTCTGTCCATTAGGAATATCCATGCCTTAAGTTTATTGTTTTATATATTTAAAAATCATATTCAAGGTCTCATTCTCTCATGGCCACGAAGCCTTAAGCTAAGACTTTTAATTTGTTTTAATAGGATTTACATCTTATATATGAGAATCTGCATTTAAAGATCCTGTTAATGGAGTTTACATTTTGCTTTGTTGTCCTTCTTGATTATCATGTAGGAAGCATGCCTTCAGGATACTTAACCTGCAGTAACTTTATTTTAAAATTAATAAGAAGAAAGCTGAAAACTTCTGCTTTGATAGATGCATTAGAGTGTTGTTTAATATTGACGGACATGAGCACTTTAGTATGATACCTTTTGACATGAACAACTATTGGCTATATCATGGTTTAACATCTTTTGTATGTCCATAGTATAATGCATGATCTCCCTTTTCTTTCCCTTGATGTTGTGTTTTAAAATCAGATTTTCTATCTTCTAATTTTTTTTTTGTCTTCTTTTTCTTTGTTTTTTGCATAAACGCGCGACGGAGTCTGCTCTTGAGTTTCACTTTGAGACTCCATGTTGTCACTAGGCCCGAGTTAGCTTTTGCTTCATCCATTTCTCCTGCTTTCCTGAAACACAGCTGAAATGAAAGCCAAGAAATACCGGGAGGGAATACCGATTGTTCCCCTTCATGTCTTGTTGATTAGCCTTGCCTTATACCTAATGTGTTTTGAATACTAACCTATTATTTATATTTGTTTGTTTACCGTGTGTGGGGATTTAATTTAAGTTTCTCATGATATTTAATTATCTTGGGCTGTTTAGAGACCACTAATTTTCATAACAGAAATATGGTGAAGTTATCATTTGGAGGGTTAAGAACTAAACCTTCCTTTTGAATTTAGTCTATCTCTTTTACCGTATTTTGATCTCTTAAAGTTTCTAACACAAATACGTTTTTCTCTCATGTACCAATATGAAGTCAAATGAGTTTATATTTACGTTTTTTAGATTCTTGTCCCTTTAGAACGAAATGCAATTTTAAATAAACTATACAAGTCCAATTATGTTTTCTTTAACGTACAAACAAAGATCTTCAACATGGCTTTTAATGTAAATTTGATTCTACTTTAAAAAAAAGGTTTCTACATTTACAGTTAATTAATTAACTTAAGTTTGTCCGGTTAACCGTAATTAACGGATCATATAGGGTGCCTTAATAACCTTCCCTATAGGATTAATTAGAACCCTTATCCATAATCTTTAAGGTTAAGCAGACCATAAACAGAGTTTACTTTAAGCACTATTTAGTAAATAGGTGTCCTAATTCACCTTTAAAATAATTAGGTGGTGACTCTCTTTAATTAATTAAACCTTCAGAATTACCAATATGTTATACTCTAGTTTGACCCGTGTTAAAATGGGGTATAACACCTAGACTCGTATTGAGACGAGGGTTCCGAATATATAACTTTTATAATTTTTCGAGAAGCGCACCAAAAGTCGGGTTTTGACAACTTGTGGGTTTTGATATAATTTGGGTTATTTCGAATGAATTGCGTGAAATTAGCATATATTGATGCATTCTCTATGATTTTGAGCAGATTTGGCATCCGAGGAGATTGATTTGCGAGGCAAGCGTAAGGCGGATTGAAGCTTCTACCAGTTCGAGGTGAGTGGTGGTAGTAAACAATGTACTGAGGGTTTGAAACCCCGTACTAGCACTTCACAGTGCTATGTTGAGATGAGACACACGTCTTGAGACGAGCGTGGTGACATTGTGATTGGGGACTTGGACTTGGTCCTTCCCGGCTAATAGAATACTGTGTTGTATGACTGCTAATGAGATTATAACTGTACAATTGGGCTAATAGCCATGTTTGGGGCCTTGTGCCGATCTGTAGAGCATTAGGGAACCTATAGAGCTAGGTGACCCTTATATCATGTTGGCAACATACACTCAGCCGTAGCTCTAGCTGTATAGCATAATATGAGCCCGTACTAGATGTGTACATTGAGAGAGATTATCTAGGGTGGAATTCCCTGTTCTAGCCGAGTGGGCCTGAAAGGCCAAGTCTATATTGACCGAGACAGGGTCTAGGACCCACTGTGATATATTATATTGGGCCTGAGAAGCCAAGCACATATTGAATGGGATAGGGTCGAGTATACATACTGGATCATGCTGCACGCTGCATCATTTTACATATATATACATATATATTGGATTGGGCTGCACACCGCAGCATTGTATAGATATATGTGGATCAGACTGCACGCCAAAGTAATGTACATGTGGACCAGACTACAGGCCACAGTATTATTGCGCTTGGGTTGTAGGAGCCCTTCGGAATCTGAGTCCGAACACATTCTCAGTGAGTGCTTGAGTATATTATGGGATCGTGTTGCGCGCCGCAGCAGTATAAATATATATACATATATATATTGGATCGGACCGCACGCCGCAGTAATACATGTGTGGATCGGGCTGCACGCCGCAGTATTATAGTGCTTGGGCCTAGGGAGCCCCTCCGAAGTCTGTACACCCCCAGTGAGTGCCGTCGACGTTAAATGAGCGGGCTGCGTGCCGCAGCGGTATATGTATTGGAGCGGGCTGCACGCCGCATCATTATACTTAATCATATCCTACTACCTACTTAAACACTTATACATTATAGACATAAGTATGTGTCTTTATATGTTGAGATGGCCGTACACCGTAGGGGTACGAGTGAGGGTTGGTTCGGTGTAGAATCTTGTAGAGATAAACGTAGATTGGAGGTTAGAGTACTACTATAGTGATGACGTACTTGTGAGGGTTGCCTTAGAACTGCTAAGTGATAGCACAAGAGTTCTTACCTTCAGTTATTATTTATTATTGTTACTCACTGAGTTGAAATATACTCACCCCACTCCCCTGCACTTTCTGTGCAGATCCACAGGTGCCCGAGAGCAGTTGAGACATTGTAGCTGCTGATCCTTGTCTACTTTTGCGGAGATTACGAGGTAGCTGCCAGCGTCCGCAGAGCTTGTTTTCTCCTTCTTTATCATCTTGTTGATTTCCTAATTGCCTAGACTTGGTTGTAGTAGGATGCTATTCTGTAGAGGCTCAGTCTCGTGACACCACGATATGGTTGGGACCGTATTTTGTATGTTTTACATTTCGTTTATCACCTGATATGATCATTTACTGTTTAAGTTTAATTTGATTAATAACTGGCTGGTTTAAGGGATAATATGGTCGGGCTTGCCTAGCATTGTGTTGGGCGCCATCACGACCGGGGTTTGGGTCGTGACAAGTTGGTATCAGAGCCTAGGTTAATAGGTCTCGCGAGTCATGAGCCGGTTGGTAGAGTCTCGTGGATCGGTGCGGGGACGCCTGTACTTATCCTCGGGAGGCTGCAAACCTTTTTAGGAAAAGTTTCAATTCTTGGAATTCTTGTCGTGCGATTACTTTTGACTTGAACTGAACTTTGACATTCTATTCTCTCGCAGATGGCGAGAACTCGATCATCCGAACGTGGAGGACGACCACCACTACCACCTGCTAGAGGCCGTGGACGCGGCCGTGGTCGTGGCGGAGTTAGGGCCGCTGAGGCAGTGCCAGCTGACCCACAGCCCCCAGTTGTAGAGGTGCCAGCAGCCCCAGATCAGGCACCAGCTGTGCCCATTGTCATTCCGGGTCTACAGGAGACCCTGGCTCAGATACTAGCAGTCTGCACTGGCCTAGCACAGGCGGTTTTAGTTACTACTGCAGCAGCTGCATCGAGGATCGGGGGTGGTCATCAGACCCCCGCAGTACGCACTCCAGAGCCAGGAGTGCAGGGCTTACAGACACCAGAGGCTCCTCCAGTTCAGCCTGTGGTACCGGTTCAGCCAGCGCATATCAGGTTCAGGGGGACAGGGTCCCATCTGTGACAGACGATGAGCAGCATCGTCTCGAGAGGTTCACTAGGTTATCTCCTCTAGTGTTTACTGGTGCTCCGGGCGAGGACGCCCAAGGTTTTCCGGATAAGTGCCGTCGGATGCTTCGTACGGCAGGGATCTTGGAGTCTAGTGGGGTATCATTCACTACCTTTCAGTTTCAGGGGCCAGCCTTCGCTTGGTGGGAGGCTTGTGAGCGCCGCAGGCCGGCAGGGGCAGCACTACTATCATGGCCGGAGTTCTCCATTATGTTCTTGGAGAAATGGGTGCCTCGATCTCAGAGAGAGGAGATGCGTAGGCAGTTTGAGGGTCTCCGTCAGGGGGACATGTCAGTGTCAGAGTATGAGATCAGGTTTACAGAGTTGTCCAGATATGCACCGTGGTTGGTTCATTCCGACAGAGAGAGGATTGGGCGCTTTGTGGACGGCCTCATTTATCCCATTCGTATTCTGATGACTCGGGAGAGGGTTTTGAGTCGTACATTTGAGGATGCTGTGGATATTGCTCGCGACATAGAGATAGATCGTCGCAGGGAGCGGGATGATAGGGAGGCCAAGAGGCCTCGAGGAGCGGCTAGTTCCAGTGGCACTCGGACTAGAGGCCAGAGTCAGCAGAGCCGAGGTCGTTCATTTAGATCTTCGCAGTCGAGTTGCTCAGATCGTCGCAGATGGTCACCTAGACAGGGTTATCAGGGTTCGCACCAGAGCCAGCCATCTCTCGGTGCCATGCCAGCTCATAGTTCTTCACAGGCCCCATCCGCTCAGGGTTCATCTCGGCCTAGTTCATCAGCTGGCCACTCCAGCGCCAGAGGTCCTTATCAGTCTCAGCACCCAGCACCGGGGAGTTGCTATGAGTGCGGAGAGTTTGGGCACCACCGTAGGGAGTGTCCCCGTCTTGTTTCCAGATCTTATCAGCAGAGGGGGCAGCCCTCGTCATCTGGTCCTTCTACTTCAGCACCCGCCCCGCCAGCTAGGGGTGAGGGTCAGACAGCTAGGGGTCGCTCTCGAGGGAGAGGCCGATCAGGCGGACAGGCTAGATGCTATGCTTTTCAGGGCCGATCTGAGGCCGTTGCTTCTGATGCTGTCATTACAGGTATTATTTCAGTCTGCCACAGAGATGCCTCGGTATTGTTTGATCCCGGTTCTACTTATTCTTATGTGTCTACATATTTTGCTCCTCATTTGGGCACGACCCGAGGGAGTCTTGAGCTGCCAGTGCATGTATCTACCCCGGTAGGGGATACCGTTATTGTGTAACGGTCCTGTCTTGTTACTATTGGGGGGTCTGGATACTCGATTAGACTTGGTGCTATTAAGCATGATTTATTTTGATGTCATTTTGGGCATGGACTGGCTATCTCCGTGCTACGCTATTCTAGACTCTCATGCTAAGACAGTCACATTGGCTATGCCGGGCATTCAGAGGATCGAGTGGCGAGGCACGACTGAGTATGTACCTAGCAGGGTAATATCTTTCCTCAAGGCCCAACGAATGGTTGGGAAGGGGTGTCTCTCTTATTTAGCATTTGTGCGGGAGGTCGAGGCCCGGACTCCCAGTATTGATTTTGTTCCCATTGTGCGAGACTTTCCTGATGTGTTTCCCTCAGACCTGCCGGGCATGCCGCCGGACAGGGATATTGATTTTGGTATCGATTTGGTGCCAGGTACTCAGCCTATTTCTATTCCTCCGTATCGGATGGCACCGACTGAGTTGAAGGAATTGAAGGAGCAGCTCCAGGAACTCCTAGATAAGGGGTTCACTCGGCCGAGTGTGTCGCCGTGGGGTGCACCGGTCCTGTTTGTTAAGAAGAAGGACGAATCCATGAGGATGTGTATTGACTACAGGCAGCTAAACAAAGTAACAGTGAAGAATAAGTATCCTCTGCCTCGTATTGATGATTTATTTGATCAGCTCCAAGGAGCTAGGGTGTTCTCGAAGATTGATCTTTGTTCAGGCTACCATCAGCTGAAGATTAGAGAGTCCGACATTATGAAGACTGCATTCCGGACCAGATATGGTCATTATGAGTTCCTTGTGATGTCTTTTGGGCTGACCAACGCCCTAGAAGCATTTATGCATCTGATGAACATTGTATTCAGGCCGTATCTTGATTCATTTGTGATTGTGTTCATTGATGACATTCTTGTCTACTCTCGTAGCCAGGAGGAGCATGCTCGGCACTTGAGTATTGTGTTGTAGAGGTTGAGAGAGGAGAAGTTGTATGCCAAGTTCTCCAAATGTGAGTTCTGGCTTGAGTCCGTGGCATTCTTAGGACACGTGGTGTCCTGTGATGGTATTCAGGTAGATCCGAGGAAGGTCGAGGGAGTGTAGAGTTGGCCCAGACCGACCTGAGTTACTAAGATCCGTAGCTTTCTGGGATTGGCAGGGTACTATCGCCGATTCGTTCAGGGGTTCTCTTCTATTGCTTCACCCTTGACTAGATTGACTCAGAAGGGTGTTCCTTTCTTATGGTCCGAGGAGTGCGAGGAGAGCTTTCAAAAGCTCAAGACAACACTGACCACAGCACCAGTCTTGATTCTACCGACAGCTTCAGATTCTTATACTGTATATTGTGATGCCTCAGGAGTGGGCATTAGTTGTGTGTTGATGCGTGAGGGTAGGGTCATTGCTTATGCTTCTCGTCAGTTGAAGCCCCACGAGAAGAACTACCCTGTTCATGATTTGGAGCTAGCAGCCATAGTTCATGCTTTGAAGATTTGGAGGCATTACCCGTATGGTGTCTCCTGCGAGGTGTACACGGATCATCGCAGCCTTCAGCACTTATTCAGACAGAAGGACCTTAATTTGAGACAGCGGAGGTGGTTGGAGTTTCTTAAGGATTATGACATCACTATTTTGTATCATCCGGGAAAGGCCAATGTGGTGGCCGATGCCTTGAGTCGGAAGGCGGTTAGCATGGGCAGCCTAGCTTTCATCCCAGTTGGGGAGAGGCCATTTGCTTATGATGTTCATGCCCTAGCCAATCGGCTAGTGAGATTAGATATTTCGGAGCCGAGTCGGGTGTTGGCTTGTGTTGTTTCTCGATCTTCCTTATATGATCGCATCAGGGAGCGACAGTATGATGACCCACATTTGCTTGTCCTTAAGGACAGAGTGCAGGATAATGATGTTAGAGATGTGACTATCGACAGTGATGGTGTTTTGAGGATGCAGGGCCGTATATGTGTGCCCAATGTTGATGGTTTGCGGGAGTTGATACTTGAGGAGGCACACAGTTCGCGGTACTCTATTCACCCAGGTGCCGCAAAGATGTACCAAGACTTGAGACAGCACTACCGGTGGAGGAGAATGAAGATGGATATTGTTAGGCATGTAGCTAAGTGCCTCAATTGCCAGCAGGTCAAATATGAGCATCGGAGACCGGGCGGTGTTCTTCAGCGTATGGTTATTCCCGAGTGGAAATGGGAGAGGATCACCATGGATTTTGTTACTGGGCTACCTCGGACAGCGAGGAAGTTTGATTCTGTATGGGTGATTGTTGATCGGCCGACTAAGTCCGCACATTTCATCCCAGTTAGTACTACTTACTCATCGGAGCGGTTGGCATGGATCTTTATTCGGGAGATTGTCAGGTTGCATGGGGTCCCAGTGTCTATTATATCTGACAGAGGCACTCAGTTCACTTCTCAGTTTTGGAGAGCATTTCAGCGAGAGATGGGTACGCGGGTTGAGCTAAGCACCGCATTTCACCCCCAGACAGACGGACAGTCTGAGCGCACTATTCAGATCCTGGAGGATATGTTGCGGACATGTGTGATTGACTTTGGTGGTTCATGGGATGAGTTTTTGCCACTTGCTGAGTTTGCCTACAACAACAGCTACCAGTCGAGTATTCAGATGGCCCCGTACGAGGCATTGTATGGCCGACGGTGTAGATCTCCCGTCGGGTGGTTTGAGCCTGGTGAGGATAGATTGATAGGGACTGAGTTAGTTCAGGATGCTCCTGGATAGAGCAAAGTTGATCCAGGAGAGGCTTCGCACAGCACAGTCTCGCCAGAAGAGTTATGCGGACCGTAGGGTTCGAGAGTTGTCTTTCATGGTTGGTGATAGAGTATTGCTGAAGGTTTCACCCATGAAGGGTGTCATGAGGTTCGGGAGGAAAGGGAAGTTGAGTCCCAGGTACATTGATCCTTTTGAGATACTCAGGAGGGTTGGAGAGGTGGCATATGAGTTAGCCTTGCCACCCGGCTTATCCAGCGTTCATCCAGTATTCCATATGTCTATGCTCCGGAAGTACATCGGGGATCCATCTCATGTATTAGACTTCAGTACCATTCAGCTTGATGGTGATCTATCCTATGATGTAGAGCCTATTGCTATCTTAGGTCGCCAAGTAAGGAAATTGAGGTCGAAGGAGATTGCATCAGTTAAGGTTCAGTGGAGAGGTCGACCCGTAGAGGAGGCTACTTGGGAGGTTGAGCAGGAGATGCGGAGCAGATACCCTCAGCTATTTGAGACTTCAGGTATGTTTCTTGACCGGCTCGAGGACGAGCGTTTGCTTAAGAGGGGAGAATGTGACGACCCGGCCCGTCGTCACGGTAATTACCACCCCGTTATGTTGTAACTACATGATTTATGCTTTTATATCGGTGTTAGAGTCTATCGGGGAAGTTAGGAGTGAATTGGATTGGAAATGAGGCATATAGCCTTTTGAAGGAAACTTGAATAAGGAAAGTCAACCCGGAGTTGACTATTTGGTTAGAGGGCTTGGAATCGGATTCTGATGATTCGGTTAGTTCCGGGGGTGACGGGGGTGATTTGTGACTTAGGGGAGCGATCGGAATTGAATTTGGAGGCCCGATGTAGAAATAGGCTTGAATTGGCTAAGGTTAAATTTTGGCGAAATCCGATCGATATGTGAGATTTTGATCCGGGTGTCGGAATGGAATTCCGACAGTTGCAGTAGCTCCGTAGGGTGATTTTGGATGTGCTTGCAAAATTTCACGTCATTCGGAGGTCGTTTGGTCGGGTTTTTGATCGAATGTCGATTTCGGAAGTTTTGAAGAAACTTAGGCTTGAATCCGTGCGTAATTGGTGATTTTGATGTTTAGGATGGTGTTTTTATGATTGGAACAAGTTTGAATTGTGTTATGGAGTATGAATTAGTTGGGGTCCCGGGGGCCTCGGGATGAATTCGGGGGCCCAAACGGACCATTTTTTGGCCTAAGACATCAGCTGAATTGTTGCTGTATCTGCAGAGGAAATTCCTTCATCGCGTTCGCGATGAAGGGCATGCGTCCGTGAAGGGTATCAAAGTTGTTCATCGCGTTCGCGATGGGCTGGACGCGAACGCGTAAGTCCAGGACCGGAGGCATCGCGTTCGCGGGAGGTTTGCACGCGTCCGCGTAGGGTCAGGCTTGGGAAGCATCGCGATCGCAAAAGAGTGCACGCGTTCGCGTAGGCTGAGCGGTTGGTCATCGCGAACGCGGCTGGAAGCCATGCGTTCGCGTAGAGTAAATTCGGAGGCTGCTAATTTTGTTCATCGCGAACGCGTGAGTAGTGTCGCGTTCGCGAAGGGTTAAATGACTGGGCAGGTCCTTAAATTGCAGAACATTTCATTTACGGGTTTCACTCCTAGAAACCCCCATTGTTGAGCTCTAGAGTGAGAAAGTGACGGGAATTGCTGGGAGATCATCGGGATATTGTTGGAGGTAAGTTTTGTGGTTTAATTACGCGCTTTTATCATGAAATCATTGATTATTTCTATGAAAATGGAAGATTAAAGGTGGGTTTTAGCCCTAGGCCTAAAATTGTAGAAAAACACAGATTTGAGTAGGCAATTGGAATTCGAATTTGGTAAATTTGATATGCCTAGACTCGTATTGAGACTAGGGTTCCGAATATATAACTTTTATAATTTTTCGAGAAGCGCACCAAAAGTCGGGTTTTGACAACTTGTGGGTTTTGATATAATTTGGGTTATTTCGAATGAATTGCGTGAAATTAGCATATATTGATGCATTCTCTATGATTTTGAGCAGATTTGGCATCCGAGGAGATTGATTTGCGAGGCAAGCGTAAGGCGGATTGAAGCTTCTACCGGTTTGAGGTGAGTGGTGGTAGTAAACAATGTACTGAGGGTTTGAAACCCCGTACTAGCACTTCACAGTGCTATGTTGAGATGAGACACACGTCTTGAGACGAGTGTGGTGACATTGTGATTAGGGACTTGGACTTGGTCCTTCCCGGCTAATAGAATACTGTGTTGTATGACTGCTAATGAGATTATAACCGTACAATTGGGCTAATAGCCATGTTTGGGGCCTTGTGCCGAACTATAGAGCATTAGGGGACCTATAGAGCTAGGTGACCCTTATATCATGTTGGAAACATACACTCAGTCGTAGCTCTAGCTGTATAGCATAATATGAGCCCGTACTAGATGTGTACATTGAGAGAGATTATCTAGGGTGGAATTCCCTGTTCTAGCTGAGTGGGCCTGAAAGGCCAAGTCTATATTGACCGAGACAGGGTCCAGGACCCACTGTGATATATTATATTGGGCCTGAGAGGCCAAGTACATACTGACTAGGATAGGGTCGAGGACCCATTATGAGGTATTATATATATATATACCTATATTGGATCGGGCTACACGCCGCAGCAGTATATATATTGGATCGGACTGCACACCGCAGTAATATACATGTAATATACATGTGGGACGGACTGCACGCCGCAGTATTATTGCGCTTGGGCTGTAGGAGCCCCTTCGGAGTCTGAGTTTGCACACATTCTCAGTGAGCACTGGTGTATATTATGGGATCGGGCTGCGCGCCGCAGCAGGAGTCTGAGTCTGCACACATTCTCAGTGAGCACTGGTGTATATTATGGGATCGGGCTGCGCGCCGCAGCAGTATAAATATATATACATATATATATTGGATCGGACTGCACGCCGCAGTAATACATGTGTGGATCGGGCTGCACGCCGCAGTATTATAGTGCTTGGGCCTAGGGAACCCCTCCGAAGTCTGTATACACCCCCAGTGAGCGCCGTCGACGTTAAATGGAGCGGGCTGCGCGCCGCAGCGGTATATGTATTGGAGCGGGCTGCACGCCGCAACATTATACTTAATCATATCCTAATATCTACTTAAACACTTATACATTATAGACATAAGTATGTGTCTTTATATGTTAAGATGGCCGTACACCGTAGGGGTACGAGTGAGGGTTGGTTCAGTGTAGAATCTTGTAGAGATAAACGTAGATTGGAGGTTAGAGTACTACTATAGTGATGACGTACCTGTGAGGGTTGCCTTAGAACTACTAAGTGATAGCACATGAGTTCTTACCTTCAGTTATTATTTATTATTGTTACTCACTGAGTTGAAATATACTCACCCCACTCCCCTGCACTTTCTGTGCAGATCCACAGGTGCCCGAGAGCAGTTGAGACATTGTAGCTGCTGATCCTTGTCTACTTTTGCGGAGCTTACGAGGTAGCTGCCAGCGTCCGCAGAGCTTGTTTTCTCCTTCTTTATCATCTTGTTGATTTCCTAATTGCCTAGACTTGGTTGTAGTAGGATGCTATTCTGTAGAGGCTCAGCCTCGTGACACCACGATATGGTTGGGACCGTATTTTGTATGTTTTACATTTCGTTTATCACCTGATATGATCATTTACTGTTTAAGTTTAATTTGATTAAAAACATGGCTGGTTTAAGGGATAATATGGTCGGGCTTGCCTAGCATTGTGTTGGGCGCCATCACGACCAGGGTTTGGGTCGTGACACACATATACAGGAGCGACATGCGGTGGTGGTGGTGGAATCTGTTTAGGTGGTGGTGTTTGTGAGGTAGTTGCATAGTAAGGTGGGTATGTGGGGTAAGCAGGGGATGAGTTCACGGTGGTTGGGTCCTGTGATTGGACCAGTGAAGAGATATAAGCAGGATTGGCTGGATATATGGGTAAAGGATGTCCTTTCGCGCAGGCCTGGTACATTTCGGCCATCTGCTGCTTGAGCTTGTACATCTATTCTTTCATAACACTCACATCTTCCACCTCATCTTCCCGAGATGGGTCCATAACCATAGCCTCGATTTCTTCGGTGATTGCCTTTGTCATATCTTTAGAACGATTGTTGTAATGATGGGTTACCAGAATGCCAGCTACAAACAACTTGTCTAGACTCAACAACAACAATACTCATTAGTGGTTAGGCCGTTATTGGTCAAATAATCGCATATTGGGAGCACATACATATTTACACAATTTTGCTTGGTTATATGCGTCATCCTGACTTTATTAACTTTTCATTCATTTTGCCTTTTTCTCGTTTTGTCAATTCTTTTACTTTGGCTTTTCTTTTTCTTTTCCCTTTTCTTTTCATTTTATCACCACCAATTTCCTTTCTATTTTTTTCTTTGGTCGATCCTATAGATTTGCCTACCGCATATATGGAAAAAGAAAGTCAAAAATCAAAAGTACAGATTTTTTGGGATTTTCAAATTAATTAATAACCAACATCGGTTACAAAGATAGATTCTAAGATGATAATCGTACCACAATAATGCAAAAAATGAAAAATACAGACTCGAATGCCTAACCTAAGAATACATCAAAGACCCTAGTGCCAGCTGGACATCGTTCGGTCTCGTCGCGGGCCTATATGCAAGTCCCCTTTGGAGTTTGTCTAAATTACCCATTATTTGCTTCACGAATATCATTGTCGAGGCGAAGAATGTGGTCTGGGTTATATCTTCACATATCTGGAACTTCCGAGTGATATAATGAGCAATGTTGAGAATTCTTTCTCTAATCATTCTCTTTTCTTGAAGTAACCTCCCTATTTGTTCAGCACGAGCATCCAGAGTCTGTTGGGTTTTCTCTTGAAGCTGCTGCAGTTCCATTTCTAATCGTGCTAAGGCCGTATAGCAATGTTCTCTCTCCATACTAAACTCTTTCACTTGTTTGCTAATTTTTACCTCAACAGCAATAATCTTTTTTCTCAATCGAGCAACTTCGACATTATGTTCTTTCTTCGGCTGTTGAATCATGCGAGCCCTTTCTTCTGTGTTCTTATCCAATTGCTTTTGAACCTCGGTTAATTCTTTTTCTACTTTATCCAGGTCGAAACTATAGTCGCTCACCTTTCTCCGTAATTTATCAATCAATTTTTCATCCCGGGCATTTCGAATAGGGGTTTCAGTTGTTGTTCTTATTTTCTGAATTTGAGCTATTAGGGACTCATGTTCTTTAACCAGCTACTTGTTTTCACCCTCGTCAGCTGCTACTTGTACGCTATTTTCGAACTTGATGTCTTGAACTTGTTTTTCTAGCATGTTGATTTTTGCTCGGTATTCATTTTCTTTAGCCAACCAATCCTATTGCTCTTTTGACAACTCAGAAAAATCTTGGATATGAGGTATGTTCATTGGCCTTTCATGCTCAAAATCTCTTCTATATCATGCGGAGTAACCAGGTGACACCTTACCTTTGGCCAGATCCCTTACACAAGTGTCCAATTTCAAACATCGGCATTTATTCCAAATTTGATGGACTTTTGCTTCAGGAAATCGCCCGTCATGACTAATCTCAATTACTTGAGTGCT
Organism: Nicotiana noctiflora; assembly: GCA_032618575.1. Lineage (NCBI taxonomy): Eukaryota > Viridiplantae > Streptophyta > Magnoliopsida > Solanales > Solanaceae > Nicotiana > Nicotiana noctiflora. The sequence goes on from JASVEL010011833.1 coordinate 25,108, forward strand.
GAGGTCTCCATCTTTTGGCACTATTTGATATCTTCCGAGTTTCCGTAAAACTCGATATGGAGCATAGGGTTGAATACTTTTAAGCCCCATTAAGAGAAAGTGCATTCCTTCTGCCGGCATGTATATAATTTCATTGACAGGTAGCCACCCGAATATCCATTCTATCTGGCTAGCAGTGAGAGATCAGAAGTAAGTGATCCAACCTTTGAACCCTTCCAGCAACTTGACCCCTTTTATCCTCGCGTAGAATTCTTCTATGCAAGTTCTTTCTGAAGAACCATAACTCAGAAATTGAGGACGATGGAACAAGTGCTCGATCATCTACATTTGTAATAGCAAATTGCATCCCTCGAAGAAATCTACTCCGGCTATACAAGCTATAAGGGCATGAAAGATATTGGCTACTATCATAGGTGCCAAAGTACTATTATCTTGTGTGAAGAGAGTACTGACAATTCTGGCTACTCTTATATCGATGTTCCCGTATTTCCTTGGAAATACTATCAAACCCAAAAAGGCCACCATGGAAGCAAAACGTCTATGTTCCTCCTATTTTGTACGGTTTGCTTTGCTGCAGAGTTTGTTTGCTGGGTTATTAAAGCTTCCAATATGACCATATCTATGGTATATGAAATTCATAGTACAAAACCCATTGGCCAAATCTTCATTATGAACGCTTCGGGCTATTTTCAAGGAATCCAGGAATCTATGAACGGTAATAACTCTTGGAGCAACCATGTATTTGTCTTTCAGGGGAGACTCATCTTTCCTAATATAACAGGCAATCTCCTCTAGTATCAGAGTAAGCTCGATGTCCGATAAATAGAGCACATTGTGTGCCAGATCCCAACAAGTAACGAAGGCTCTAATGATGTCTGTCTGGGTATAACATCGAGTAACCCTGTAAGACCATTCAAATATTTCTTGACCTCGTCTTGTCCGTCTTGACCCAAATCACTCCACCATAGACATAACTCCAAAGGGATTTTATTTATAATTGAGAAAGGTTCATTTTACGTTGTGTTCATCCTGCACATTTATTAAGGTGATTTAATCACATGTTATTTTGACCAAAAAAGACAATATATTTTCATAATTTTTTTTTCAAAACAAAGTCCCAATTTTGCAAATACGGCCCTTCAGCTTCAATTGAAGATTTTGAGGTTGTGCTTACTATTTTGGGGAAAATAACTCAAAAGTGGCTATTTTTGTACAAACAGCCTTCCGGCGCCCTTTCGGGACATTTGGCTATTTTTGACGAAAAGGCATCACTTTATTACAAAGATTCAAAATTTTGATATTTTTGGCTATTTTCGCAAAAGTGTGGTTGGACCCGTCAAAGGTTGCCTACGTATCTCGCCTAGTGGTGAGAATCAAACCAGCGTAGTTCGGTCAAATTATTTCTAGACCAACCTTTTTGTAAATTTTTTGGCAAAATTGAATTATTTCAACTATTTTTCGATGACACAATGAATCAACAATTTTCTCAAAATTTTGACAGAGTTTCGATAGTATTTGAACATCGGTTTTCTTCTAATATCGACTATTATTATTTTTCTTTACCTCAATTCTTTTCCTAACCGGTCAACATGATGGCCCAACACAAATAAATATAACATATAATTATGCTGGTGTTTTCATATTTAGGTCACCTGTCCTAGACAAACCCAACCCCTGTGTTAAGTCCCTTAAGTTAGATATGATGCAAATAATTGTCCTAATTCTAGGCTCAATATCCTGGTTTTATGGTTCTAGACTATGCACCCAAGCGGACAACTCGAGTCGAGGAGGAGGCTATGTACCGGGGACCCGCGGGATTGTCCGGCTTAGTAACTTGTCCAGTCTCTTTTCTTATTTGGGTATGACACTAACAGAATGGGGAGTCTCAACTAGTAAGAACATCCCCGAAGGTAAGAAGAGAAGGGTTTTCGGCACAATTTATATACAGTTCAAGTAATATCAAAGCGGTAAACATTTAGCACATTAATCATGAACATATAGGGAAAACAGATATAAACAAATACAGCAATTTAACTGAGCTAGGATTCTTAAACCCTGAACCAAAGTTATGGGTTTCTTATCCCCAAGAGAGTCGCCGGAGTTGTCATACCTCCTTTTTCTAACTATATGCTCTTTATCGAGCCCGCTTATTTACTTACACCTCGGGAAAGGATATAAATAAAAAAAGGGAAGGAGTTTTTTTCAATTTAAGGACAATCAGAACGAGATTAGTTTATTTTAATTTTTAGAGTCGCCACTTGAGAATATAATGGTATACCAAGTCACCGGTTTAATCCCGACCGAGGAAAGTTTGACTCTGTTACAGTCTGCGAACAAGAAATCCAAATAAGGAATTCTGTTAATCTGAGAGAACCTGTTAGGCACTCTCGAATTCTGTGGTTCTAGCACGGTCGCTCAACTATTGTATTTGTTTTTTATCTGATTTCTTTATATATTTTAATTTATGTGCATTATTAATATTCCGCTTTATCACTTTTAAAAGAATTACAACGTCATGAAAATGTATTTCAGGCCACACCGTACCAGTATACCTGTGGCTTATAATACATTTCGACTTCGTTGAGATTTAGATTTGTGTCACATAATGTGCACCCGTACTTGAGAATGTGTATTATAAATCGCGCCTAAAATATCTACGTCTTGTTAACTTTGGGAAAGACCGTGAAATTTGCTAAACAGTCCTTCCAAATCTAAGTATTTTATAACAATTAATTAAGAGCCCCGTGCATTTTATTCTTAAATGAGGCTCATCTCATTTATTTTAAGAGGTCAAACCTAAGGTGTGCTACATTTTCTACTATTGTTTTTGCCTTATTAAAGAACAAATAATGCTGCCTAGTTGTGATTTGTATTTTTATTTCATTTATGTTCAGGCCTTTATGTGCTTTGGGCCTTGAAACTAGGCCAGCAAAGAACAGAGCACAGCGGTGCTCAGGGCTTATTCTAGCCCAATCCATACACATTGGTTCATTCAAATAGGAACACAGGGCTATTGCCACTGGATTTGGGCCCTTTTTCCCGATCAGGCCCATATTATTAACGTGAATCCAAAACAGGATCAAATATTATCACTAATATAACAATGGACTTACACGATGATTAACTGCATATTATCATAAATTAATCTTGGCAATAATACTCAATTTCTATTGGAATATTACTCTTTTACTTATTCAGATTAACTAGACCTGATTTGCATATTAACTATCATTATAAACTGATTTCTACTATTATTTATCAATTGAAATGCTACATGTTTAGATGCATAGTTGAATTACTGCTTCACTCGATTGGAAATATTAAAACTAAACTACATAAAACATATTCGAATAGAAGTACAAATTCGTTTATATTGAAGCAATCATTTTATACTCATTATTGAAAACTTATTACAATTTTTCCTTATATAGCGTTAATTAATCTGAAGCGGATCGTATTAGCTAATCAAAATTTGAATCTGACGAACTCATGCTTTTACGTATTAAACTAACTAACACAAACTAAGGATGACAAATGAAATTTTTTGAAATTTCATTGCGTTCTCTGGTTCGTAACAACTGATAAACCAAAATAGATTTTAACATTTGTTTTCAATTTTTCTAATCTCTAATCTATGTGATTGTTTTGTGACTACATCTTCGAGTTTCAGAGGTATACCTAGAAAGGTGAAACAAGTCCGATAAGTCTAAAGCAATAAGAGGAAAAGGATCAGCAATAACAGGACTCCAGCAAACAATAAACCAGCATATTCACACCGAGTGCACAATAACCAGATTTGATCATAAAAACCTCAAAATAACCAAATAACTTTCCAGAGAATAACCACCGCAATACACAGCATCGAGATCAAATAAACACAGATCAACAGACGAAATACCAAAACTGAGGAGAATTTCAACTTGAACTCGAGCCAGAATCAATGGAACAGTAGTATTAGAGAATTTCCTAAGGATGAAACTAAGAACTTTGAATTTTCAGAGATTAGAAGGATTTCAGAATATTAGACCTTTCAAAAACTTATTAAAAGTGGCCTAATGGGGCCAATTTATAGAACAAAAATAGGAGGCAATTTTGAATTAAATATTCTAAATTTCCACCCCTTATCTTATGATTTATTTTCAGAGAACTATACTAATTTTAATCGAAAATGCACTCGAACCCTTTCTAGAAGGTTCTAGTGGCATCTACCCTATTCTAATACCTTTAATTGTCTAAACTACCCTCACTTGCTTTTAATTTTCACTTAATTACCCTTTTATTATGCCCAGAATACCCTTTGCCCCTTATCTAATTACCAGTGAACCAGGCAGCATTACCAATGTACCCTTACCTCCTTAAGTTTATTTCACTACACCCATTAACCTTCCCCATTTAGCCATGTCTTTTCCTTTTATTTACCCTTTTAACCCAATTTTTAATCAGAACCCAAAAGTCAAAGTCAAAATCGATTTACAAAATTAACCAAACAATGTTTTACAGATAAAAATCAAATTAGAGTCTAAGTAATCAATTAAAGAGACTCAGGGAAACATTTAGACAGAGGTATAATCTAATTAATAGAAAGCCTAATTACTAATTCGATTTTATCAAATAAAGTCCTAGAAATCTAAGTGTGGCTATGAACAACAAATATATAATTTTGACTAAGAACGTTTTCACAGAAGAGAGATTATAGCCATGCGATTCACAAATAAGAAAGATCAGAAGGCAAAGAGGTTATAGGCATGCGATTCACAAATAAGAAAATACAAGAAGCAAAAAGTTCAGAATACTTAACTTTCCATTTTTGATTCTTCTTTTTCTTTCTTTCTATCTCTTATTTTTATTTTTCTTCACTCTTCTTGGTTATCCAGAACTTTGGAAGTTCTGGATATCGATTTCTTGAACTTTTTCTCTCAGGCAGACTCATCGAGTCTCTTTTTTGTGAAAAAGACTCTTGGAATGTGAGGCATAAAATTGTGACATAAAATTGTGTAGTGTTGCAAATTGAAAAGGCAAGCGCTTTGTGGGATGTGATGCTTGATAATAAGCGTGGGGTGCGATGCCATGTTCTTATGCTATGAAACTTTAACTCGTTAGCCTCGATTTCTAATTAATTAACCATCCTATGCTCATGTGTGCTAGGTGCCAAATGAGGTGTCTCATTCATGCTATTGTGCTTGTGTAGTGTTGTATTATATCCTAATTTTGTTACTAGCGAATTAGACTAAATTCTTATTTTTCTTTTTGTGATTACTTTTTAGCTCCTTAATTTTGTCTTTTACACCGGTGTGGTCTGTGGTTCTATTATTTGAATTTGTGTTGGTGATCATGTAGGTTGTTGATTGCTTGTGGCATGCTTCCAATAGGGTAGACTGAGTCCCTGATACACATTTTACTTGTGAGCATGCCAATAAAATAAGTGTTGGGTGGTTGCCCCGTTTGGTGTTTTTATGTTATACGTGTTAATATTGTTCGTCTAGTGAAGGTACAATGTCTCGCCGCCCTAGCAAACGCTCTAACATAGGTTATTCCGAGGTTGCCTCTAGTAGCTGTCGAGGATGTAGGTAGACTCATCCTCCCGTCCTAGCGGAGGGGGAAGAGGAGCGCTTTGATCCAGTTGTATATATGGTACCAAAGTGCAAATTTGGTATTCAGGTTATCCCAACCCATGCCCGACATTGGTTCTATACGTTTGTCCCTACAGTGAACCCGAAGCCTGAGTTTGCTATTGACGATGGGAAATTGGCCCGAAAATATAATGACATATACAACAATATTTGGGATTTAGGTTTTGACAATCTATTCCATCCAGGCGATACGGTGAACATGAACCTGGTAAATGAATTTTATGACGACTGTCAACCTGAGGCCAGGCTGGATGTTATGTACGAAGTACGGATACGATGTAAAGTGATTACATGCTCTTCCCATGTGATCAATCGGTTTATGGGTTTCATAAAGCATTTCCATAAACTCTTTTAGAAGTTTCTCCGGCGGCCAAACTATTCGGATATCCACCGACAGCTATGTGGCGCTGACTCTACTGCCGCATGGACACGGGATGTGAATGAATTCCACTTGGACATGAAGAAGGGAAGTCTGACCAGGGTTATTTTATGATTAATCTATGCCAAAATCATGCCTACCCAAAGTGACACTGATGTCTCACGGCTAAAAGTGTGTTTGATCTATGCCTTTTTGACAAGGGTGCAGTTTGATCTTGGAAAAATCATGTTGGAGCACATGGAGAGAGTGCAACCACTTGGGGCCCACCGCCTACACTACCGAAGTATGATCACTCGGTTGTTGCGGGCATAGAGAAGGAGTTTCACTATAATCGGACCATCCCCGTGACATATCCTATTGAGGCCTTTGATATCATGACAATGATATAACTTCGTATTGCTATTGTTACTTCAGACCAAAGGCTGGTCCATTTTGAGTAGACACTATAGTTACTGTTTGCTAATTTGAGCCTTCACTATGCTTGGGGGGGACGGACTTGGCAGAGTTGTAGTAGGTTCATCCCCTTTCTAATATCACTTAACAGTAGTTGCGATTGGTGAGGGGAGGACAGCTGCCACCAGATGAGGATGTGAACTTCATTCCCTCCAATGATAAGGAGTATTTGCACACTTTCGAGGGTGCTGATGATTAGGCCAATGGCCTCAGGGAGTCACCTTTTCACTCTTATTTTTACTATTTTGCATTGGGGACAATGTAATTTCTTAAGTGTGGGGTGGGGTGCTCATATTTGATTGTATTTGTATTTCTACTTGTTTTCCTATTTCCAATTGGTTTTGTTCGTTTTGTTTCTTGCTTTCGTAAAAATTATAGTCTGCAAATTATAATTCTGAATTCTATCGGCCTATAATACCTAGTAATTAATTGTTTAGTTTTGACTTTTCCCGATGATGAATTTCGTCAACTGGCTTCTTGAAGGAGTTGTAGTCGAGCGAGAAAAAGCAAAAATAAAAACAATAAAAAATTTTGAAAATCCAAAAATATGTCATTTATTTTATTATGTTTTACTTTTTTTTAAGTAGTGTAATAATTCTCCCTTGATTTTCATTGTCTCGCAGTTCTTTTCCAAGGTTTTTGGTTGAACCAGGTATGATTGAATTTTTTTATTTTATAGGAATAAAGAATCTTGAGTCACAATGCTAATTTAAAGTAATTTTCCTTGACTGCATATGCCTTGAGAGTGGTAAGAGCCTTAGTTGTGACGCCTAGGCTCAGTTCTTAACTATTAAATATGTGCCTCAAATTTTGTGATTGCGACCCCACTTAATTGCTTTAACTAGAGAGTCGGGAAAGATCCGATCCTAAGTGCGTTATGTGTTAATGTGTGAGTGAGGCTTTTGTGTTATTTTGTGCATGTCAGTAATGTCTAGAACTCGCCCCGTGTGTGTGCAAAGCGAAATAATAATCTTATTCAATCTAGGAAGTGATATAGATATTTCTTTTTTAACCAGTTATATGTCTGTGACCCACCTAATTGAACGTATCTTAATTAACCCCTATGAGCCTGTAATCCTATTTTTTAGGCAATCATATTACAAGCCTTACCCATTTATTTGAATTTATCATCTGTTTGAACTTCTACCTGTCGTGAGCACTTAAATTTGTTATAAGCTTGTAAAGTCTAAGTGGAGATATGGTTGGATTTTTGAGTGCAACTATAAAAAAAGGCAAAAGGTGCAATATTTGAAAATTTGTGAGAACCACTGCTAGAAAATTAAAAAAAGAGAGTTAGATTGAAAAGAAGAGGAAAAAAGTGAACTTTTGCTAGTGGTATCTTGTTTGTTGAAATGTCTTAGTGACATAAAATTTTGTAGTGTTGCAAATTGAGAAGGCAAGTGCTTTGTGGGATGTAATGTTTGATTATAAGTGTGGGGTGGGATACCATATTCTTACGCTGTGAAACTTTAACTCGTTAGCCTTGATTTCTAATTGATTGACCACCTATGCTCATGTGTGCTAGGTGCCAAATAAGGTGTCTGATTCATGCTATTGTGCTTGTGTAGTGTTCTATTGTATCCTAATTTTGTTTGTAGCGAATTAGACTAAATTCTTATTTTTCTTTTTGTGATTACTATTTTAGCTTCTTAATTTTGTCTTTTACACCAGTGTGGTGTATGGTTCTATTATTTGAATTTGTGTTGGTGATCAGGTAGGTTGTTGATTACTTGTGGCATGTTTCCAATAGTTTAGACTGAGTCCTTGATATACATTTTACTTGTGAACATGACAATAACATAAGTGTTGCGTGGTTGCCCCGTTTGCTGTTGTTCTGTTTTATGTGTTAATATTGTTCATCTAGTGAAGGTATAATGTCTCGCTGCCCTAGCAAATGCTCTAACATAGGTTATTCCAAGGTTGCCTCTAGTAGCTGTCAAGGATGTAGGTGGACACCTCCCCCCGTCCTAGTGGAGGGGGAAGAGGAGCGCATTGATCCAGTTGCATATATGGTACCAAAGTGCAAATTTGGTATTCAGGTTATCCCAACCCATGCTCGATATTGGTTCTAGACGTTTGTCCCTACAATTAACTCGAAGCCTGAGGTTGCTTTTAACGATGGGAAATTGGCCCGAAAATATAATAAGATATACAACAATATTTAGGCTTTAGGTTTTGACAATCTGTTCCATCTAGGTGATACGGTGAACGTCAACCTGGTAAAGGAATTTTATGACAACTGTCAACCTGAGGCCAGCCTAGATGCTATGTACAAAGTACGGATACAAGGTAAATTTAATCCATGCTCCTTTTATGTGATCAATCGGTTTATGGGTTTCATAGAGAATTCCCACAAGCTCTTTTAGAGGTTTTTCTGTCGGCCAAACTATTCGGATATCCACCGACAGCTATGTGGCGCTGACTCTGCTGCCGCATGGACACGGGATGTGAATGAATTTCACATGGACATGAAGAAGGGAAGTCTGACTAGGGTTATTTTATGATTAATCAATGTCAAAATCATGCCTACCCAAAGTGACACTGATATTTCACGGCTGAAAGCGTGTTTGATCTATGCCTTTTTGACAAGGGTTCGGTTTGATCTTGGAAAAATCATGTTGGAGCACATGGAGAGAGTGCAACCACTTGGGGCCCACCACCTAAACTACTGGAGTATGATCACTCGGTTGTTGCAGACACACCATGTAGTGGCAGAGTTACACTATGACCAGATCATCCTAGTGATATATCCTATCGAGGCCTTTGATATCACGATAATGATATATCCTCGTACTGCCGTTGTTACTTCGGACCAGAGGCTGGTCCATTTTGAGGAGACACTATAGCTACTGTTTGTTAATTTGTGCTTTCGCTATGCTTGGAGGGAGACCGACTTGTCAAAGTTGCAGAAGCTTCATCACCTTTCTGATGTCACTCAGTAGTAGTTGGGATTGGCGAGGGGAGGACAACTGCCACCATATGAGGATGTGAACTTCGCTCCCTCCAATGATGAGGGGTATTTGCACACTTTCGAGGGTGATGATGATTAGGCCAAGGGCCACAGGGAGTCACCTTTTCACTCTTGTTTTTACTGTTTTGCATTGGGCACAATGTAATTTCTTAAGTGTGGGGTGGGGTTCTCCTATTTGATTGTATTTATATTTCTACTTGTTTTCCTATTTCCAATTGGTTTTGTTTGTTTTGTTTCTTGCTTTCGTAGAAATTATTGTCTGCAAATTATAATTTTGAATTTCATCAGCTTGTAATAGTTAGTATTAATTGTTTAGTTTCGACTTTAACCGACGATGGATTTTGTTAACTGGCTTCTTGAGGGAGTTGAAGTCGAACAAGAAAAAGAAAAAATAAAAAAAAATAAAAAATTTTGAAAAACCAAAAATATGTCCTTTATTTATATTGTTTTATGTCGTGTAACAATTCTCCCTTTATTTTCACTGTGTCGCAGTTCTTTTACAAGGGTTTTGCTTGAACCAGGTGTGGTTAAATCTTTTTATTTTATAGGAATAAAGAATCTTGAGTCACAATGCTAATTTAAAGCAATTTTCCTTGACTGAATATGCCTTGAGAGTGGTAAGTCCCTTAGTTGTGACGCCTAGGCTCAGTTCTTGACTCTTAAATATGTGCCTAAATTGTGTGATTGTGATCCCACTTAATTGCTTTAACTAGAGAGAGGTAAAGATCCTAGCCTGAGTGGATTATGTGTCAATGAGTGAGTGAGGCTTTTGTGTTATTCTGTGCATGTCAGTAATGTCTAGAACTCACCCCGTGTGTGTGCAAAGCGAAATAATAGTTTTATTCAATTTAGGAAGTGATATAGGTATTTCTATGTTAGCAAGTAATATGTTCGTCACCCACCTAATTGAATGTATCTTAATTAATCCCTTTGAGCATGTAATCCTGTTTTTTGGCAACAACATTGCAAGCCTTACCCATTTATTTGAATTTATCATCTGTTTGAACTTCTACCTCTCGTGAGCACTTAAATTTGTTATAAGCTTGTAAAGTCTAAGTGGAGGTATGGTTGGGTTTTTTAGTGGAACTATAGAAAAAGCGAAAGGTGAAATGTTTGAAAATTTGTGAGAGCCACTGGTAAAAAATTGAAAAAAGAAAGTTAGATTGAAAAGAAGAGAAAAAAGTGAACTTTTGCTAGTGGTATCTTGTTTGTGCTTAAAGATATTTGGAGCTTGACGCTATCATGTATAAAGTTCAGGGAGCTTGATTCAACGTAGGAGTTGGGTATGAATTGTTGAAATTGTATACGAATCAAATTCTTAGGGAGGTGTAGCCACCATATCTGTATGTATCCTACCCATCTCTTACCCTACATTACCAAGTCCTAGTTTATCCTTGATTGAATGAGCTCAATTAGTAGAGTATTACACAATGGAAAAGCACATGGTACGTCTTTTGTTGCACGTGAATTGATTTGCGAAGGTAAGGTAACGTCTTTGACCTTTTTGTTAGAGTAAATGAGCATGTTATGAAACATTCATGGTACTTTTGAGTCGATTCTTGAGGTTGGAATGTTATGATATGGTGCTCCGTCTATTTAAATATTCTTGGCATGGTGGGTTAGGGAGGTTGTTTGATGAAAATGCCATCCCTATATGAAGTGTAGTTTAATTGATCTAGGACGAGCAATGGTCTAAGTGTGGGATGTTGATGGTAGGCTAGAAACTCGTATTTTAGCCGTAGCATTGCACTATAATTACTGCATTTTACGTGTTATTAAGTTTAAATGATAGTGAATTATACTTAGTACGTGTTTTATGTCTTGCAGAAAGTGATTCCGGGCTAAAAAGTTAATTCGGAACTGAATCGATAAATTTAGAACTTTAAAGTCTGAGTAAAAGCCAAATAAGTTAAGTCGGGATCGTATTTGGAGGTCGTATACCAAGTTTGGATGTCAAAAGAGGATGAAATCATTATACTCTGAGAAAATGACACTATCACGTCGTGTGGGGTGCGTCACAGCATGGAAAACCTTGCCTGACAAGAAAAATACATGCCCACTGATTATCTCCACAAGCTCGCCGCGGGGTGCAGCGCGGGTGTACAAATATCAAAGAGTTGTTCGCTACTTCGGATTGGGAAGGGTAGCTTCGTCCGATTTTATTTCTACATGGTATAAATATACCAAATACACGATTTTGAGAGGACGGAACTAGGGAGAGGAAAAAAGGTACGAAACACTCAGAAGCATGGATTTGATCAATTCTTTCATTCTTCTTCTAGTATTCATTGATTTTATGTTTGAAAATATTATTTTTTATGATTGTATGAACGTGAATGACTAAGAACCCTAGTATTCCGGGGTCATGGGTGCTACATGAATGTGATGTTTGAAGTTTAACTTGAAGAGTTTGAGTTTATCATATTGGGTTGTTATTCAATTCCGTTTTTAATTATATTGATGAGTAGCTAACAGTTAAATTTTATCAACATATCTAGAGTTAAACTCGAAAGTGGAAATTCTGGATTACATATTAAATTAGAGCAAGTTTTGGATCCCGAGCATTGGAGGGGGGGGGAGACATATTCACAATTAGGATAGGAATATGCCTAATTGTCTTGCTTGGTTGAAGTATATGAAGTGTAAATGCATTCTTGTTAATCGTAATACCACAGTAGGAATTACTTTTGCTTGAATAGGCGAGTAAGAACTCGATAGATTCTTATGAGTAATACCTACCATGTCAATTAACGATCCAGATAAGTTAGTTAGTCATTTTAAGCCTAGAACACAACATAATTGTTAGCTGGTCTATGGCCTTAATATCCTCTCCTAGTGATTGTTATCCGAAATTGCTTAAGTGTTTCGGTTGATTTTTAGTTAATTCATTGCTTGATAGTTTTTAGGTAGTAAATTAGTCACTTACAGATTTTGTGAAGAAATCTCTTGAATCGATAAATTGTTTGAGTTTGAATCTATCAAAGGCTGATCATAAGTCTTCATGGGAACGATACTCTACTCACTATTTTATTACTTGACGACCACGTATACTAACCTGAATGCAACAAGTATCTGTTTGCCAAAGGAAATAGTAATAAGGGTGTGTTTGGTATGAAGGAAAACATTTTCTGGAAAATGTTTTTCAATTTTCCCATGTTTGGTTGGCTTAAATGTTTTGGAAAACATTTTCCTTATTAATTTATTTTACTCCAATTGGAGGACAATGTTTTCCTTATCAAAAGAAGGGAAAACATTTTCCAAACATCCTTCTCAACCTTTCTCACCCTCACCAACTCACCCCTCACCAAAAATAATTTTTTTTTTATTTACAAATTTTAGTTTTTCCGTTACCATCCACCCTACTACCTATCTACCCCCCTCCCCCCCGCAAAAAATTATTTTTTTTACCTTTAATTTTTTTGCCAATTTTAAATTTTTGTTTTTTACATTTTTTTGTAATTTAAATTTTTATTTTTTTCCTTTTACTACCCCTCCCCAGCCCCGCCCCCGTACCCTACCTCGCAAAAAAAAATTTACCTTAATTTTTTTTTTGCAATTTCAAATTTGGTTTTCTATTTTTTTTGCACCACCCGCCCCCCGCCCGCCCCTACCCTTAAACCCCCCAGCCCCTTCCCCCCACACAAATTTTTTTTCTTGTAATTTAATTTTTTTTTCCTTTTAAATGCCCGCCCTCGCCTCCTACCCCCCCCCCACCACCACAAAAAAATATTTTTTTATCTTAATTATTTTTTTGCAATTTTAAATTTTTATTTTTTTTATTTTTCTATACCACCCAGCCCCCAACCCCACCTCTCCCCCAAAATTTAAAATATTTTTAATTTTTAATTTTTTTATTTATCCATTTGAAGATCAAAACTTTATAAGTTCCAAAATTATAAATTCGGATGTTTATGTGTTTGGAAGTTTACGGGTTCGAAAATACGTGATTTGTATGTTAAAAAGTAAAGCATCACATTAGTTCCTTTAGATTGTATCCATTTTTAGAGACTTAGGGAAGGCGTGAGGAGGGGGGAGGGGGAGGGTGGAGGGAGGTGGGAGGGGGAGGGGTGAGGAGAGTTGCATAAAAAATATTTTTCTAAAAAAAACTATTTTCTACTCTCTTACCAAACAATAGAAAATATTTTTCACTTACCAACAAAACAAGAGAAAATAAATGATAAAACCACTTATTTTCCATGAAAATATTTTGTAGGAAAATATTTTCCATGGAAAACATTTTACTTTGTACCAAACGCACCCTAAGTGGTTAATATTTTAAAACTTTTTAGTGTTACCACCATTTCTTAACTGTTGCTTCGTAGTGTATCGTGTCCCCTTAATTTGCTTGAAATTAAATGAAGAGCACGAGTGCCATTTATGGATACAGAGTTGTCAAGATTCTTTTTGCCGACAGCGAGATGATCACTGATACATGGCAAGACTAAATTATATTGTAAATTACTTGTAGACCAAGACTGCCATTTAATGTGTAGAGAGTATCAATCTTTAGTGCACGTTTGCATTTATAAATACAGTAGAAAGATTATTCTGTTTGTCTTTGAAGGCGGGGACAGTTTTCTTTCACTTGTGAAAATTACCTGGATCTCGCTAGGTATTTGATTCACAACAACAACAACCCAATATAGTTTGATTTAGTGAAGTTTGAGGAGGGTAGTGCGTATGCAAATTTTACCCTTACCTTGTGGTAGAGAAGTTATTTCCAAATAGACCCCGACATTCTTCCCTTTAAGAACTTCCCACCTTGCTCTTGAGAGACTCAAACTCACCACCTCTTAGTAAGGCATTTGATTCACAAGATCCATGACAACTCAATGGTGCAATAATTTAAAAATACTACTCACTGCTGGTTTGAGACAGCGCAAAAACATCGCTTAATTGGTAGCTTGATCCAAATCAGAGTCACGTTATGCTTTACTCACCCGGCGGATAATTTGCATAAAATTGAACGCAGTGCACGAGTGCCATTTATGGATGCAGAGTTGTTAATATTCTTTTTGTCTCCAACAAGAAAATCACTAATAAAGATATAGTTCCCTAGTAGGTTTACATGATCCCAGTTATTGTTAGATCTAGATCAAAGTCAAGTCCTATTCTCTAGTTCTATATATATATATATGAAACAAAAGCCAGAAGAAGGAGCAGAATTTGGAATTGCACATTCCAATAATCTTCTCAACTCCAACAAGGAAAAAACAAATGGCTCCCTCACCTTTGAGATTGAAAACTATCCTAAAGCATGCACGTTCTAGTAGCTTTCCCTCCACGTCTCACCCTATTGTGTCTCAATTCGACGAACACTTATGTAGAGTGAAATCATCTTCAGAGGCTACCTCCTCCTGCCTTTCTTCCTTCACCTACAAACTAGGTGATGTTGAAAACTTATTTGAGTACACCCAAGATTTGCTTCAACTACCACATATTCAACAAGCCATTTCACTACACGGCGATGAATTATTAGAGGGGTACATCAAGTTATTAGACGTTTGTTCAACCATCAGAGATCTCTTGTCGAATGAAAACCAAAACAAACAAAACCTTCTTTCAGCTCTTCGTAGAAGACGGAACATGGATGACATTATTTCAAGCTACTTAACCTCTAGAAAGAAGTCGAAGAAGATGATCCAACATACGCTTAAAGATTTGAAGGGTATGATGAAGAAAAATGTCCTTGCATCAGAAGAACCCGAAACATTGGCTGTTGTTAGCATGTTAAAGGAGGTTCAGTCAGCCACCTTAGGCCTATTTAAGTCCTTGTTGTTGCATGTCAATGGAACCGGATCTCGATCCAGTAGTTGGTCATTGCTGTCCAAGATTGTACCCTCGAAAACAGAACAAGTAGAAGCCAATGAATTTGACAAAGTTGATGCTGCATTGTGTTCTACCAAGGGCAAATTCGACGAATTGCAGAATCAGTTACAAGAGATGGAGTCAACCATTGAGGTTCTTGAACAAGGGCTTGAATGCTTTTTCAGGCGCTTAATCAAAACCCGAGTGTCCCTCCTCAATATTTTGAGTCATTAGATAGTCAAGAATAGATGTTACAGCCCAAAGGGCTTAACAAAAGTTTAATTTGTACCACAACACAACTTGTAAATACATATACATAAAAGTTAACTTCATTTTTTGCTGCTACTAATATCTCTCTTTTTGACTTTACTTATTGAATATTATGTCACATACTTCAGCTGCCACTATAATGATCTTCACTTTTTAAATTTATGTACTGAAAACAGATCAAGTTCAGTTTTTGTCTACTGCTAGAGATCCTTTCTTGGCTTGAACTAATCTTGGTCAAATTGTTAAAATGTTGAGTAAGTTGGTAAAGCTCTATAATAACTCGTTCAAGATAAAATGTAAAATGAATGCATCTTTCCAAAGGTCTTAACAGATAATTGCTCCTTTTAAAAAAATAAAATTACTTTTTTTTTGGTAATTAAAATTCTATTTACTAGGGAAAGTATTTACAATCAAATCAGAAAAAACCCTTACATTTCATACCTATATTCTTATCCATCCCCCCTGCCTTCCCATAATTCATACATTACAGGGATACCAATCCAATCTACTCAACAAAGAACTTAAACATTTGTTGTTTCTACAATGGATCTCTTGCACTATCCAGTTACAAAGTAGTCCCCATTTTCTTTCTTTGGCTTGAAAAATTCTACTATTTCGTTCCTGCCAAATATAGTACACTGCTACACCTAGAGTCATCTTAAACAATTCTGAATTTGGCTTCTTCCTCTTGCTAAAACAGATTGCCCAATCTAATTCTTGATCCCATCCTTGTATGCTTCTGCTAACACCTTGCCAATACAGTAGCTTTGCCCGTAGAGCCTTAGAATATTCACACTCAAAGAATAAGTGTTGGATACTTTCTCGATCATTCTTGCATAGCACACATTCATCTTCAACTTGCAATCCCCAGTTCTGTAACCTATCTTTTGTATATAATCTATCATGAGCTACCATTGTTAATATGAATGTCCATCTTGGACATCCTACATTCTGGCACATGATTTTACTCCAGTTTACCTTAGTAAATTCACCTCTCAGTCGATAATATATTGTTTTAATGCTGCATTTGTTACTTCTCTTCACTTCCTCAGAGCTGAAACCTACACCTTCAAGAGTATCCTTTGCCTTTAATATTTTCCCCACAATCCAGGATGCTTGTTTCACCTATACTCCCTAGATTTTCTTCCCTTTAATATAATAGCTATGTATCCATTGAATCCACAGCTTGTTTTTCTCTCGACATAAATCCCAGTAATGCTTGCATATTGCAGCTTTGTTCCACAATGCTATGTTCATAATATTGAAACCACCAGCTATCTTTGGCATACACATCTTCTCCCATGCTGGTAATGCTTTCTTGGATACACTACTGCCTCCTGTCCATAGAAAACTCCTACATATAGCTTTTATTAATTTTATAATCTTCTTTGGCATCACAAAAACTTGTGCCCAATAGGTGTGCATTGAAAATAGTACACTCTTTATAAGTTGAATCCTCCCTGCATATGATAAGAACCTAGTTGTCCATGAAGTTATCCTTCCTACTATTCTGTCAATCAAAGGTAGGCATTGAGCAACTGATATTCTCTTTGTGTTGAGTGAAACTCATAAATATCTTACAGGTAACTCTCCCTTTTGAATTCCTAGGTAGTTCAGCATCACCTCTTGATCTCCTTATGCCACTCCTCCACAAAATAATGAACTATTGTTCTTATTTATTTTCAGTCCAGAAGCCATTGAAAATTCTTGAAATCCTTTGAACATTTGTTGCACTGATATAAGTTCTCCCCTGCAAAAAAGTAACAAATCGTCAGCAAAACCAAGTTGTAAGATTTGCATCTTTGCACACTTGGGATGGTAGTTGAAATCTGGTTCATCATTGAGCATTTTCAGTCTCCCTGTCAGATACTACATTGCAAGCACAAAAAGATAAGGTGATAGTGGACCCCCTTGCCTTAACCCTCTCTGTGCTTCAAAAGGTCTTGTTTGTACTCCATTGATCAGTATAGTATATGACACGGTCCTTATGCACTCCATTATTCACTTTACAAACTGTCCTAGGAAAGCTAAGGCATGCATCATCTGCTCCATAAAATCCCATTCTATATAGTCATAAGCCTTCTGCATGTCAAGCTTCATCATACACCTTGGAGACACACCGTTCCTCCCATATCTTTTGATCAGTTCATGCATGAGAATAATATTTTCAGTAATTGCTCTTCCTGGTGCAAAAGCAGCTTAAGAATTATCTACCAAGTCATCCATAACATTTTGCAACCTTCTGGTTAGCACAGTGGATATAATTTTGTAGATCACTATACAACAAGATATAGGTCTGAAATCTTTGATATTAGATGGATTCATAACTTTAGGGATCAAAGTAATAGATGTACAATTAACTGGTTTGTATATTTTTGTAGTTACAAAGAATTCCCCCACTGCCTCTGTCACCTCCTCCCATATACTTCCACATGCTTTCTTAAAGAACACAACATTGAAACTATCATAACCTGGAGCCTTTAAATCATTTATATCCTTAAAAGCCTCTACTATTTCTTTCTTTGTAATATTTCTGGTCAAGTGCAGTTGTTGATCCCTACTCAATGTATTGCCCATTTTGATTAAATTAGGAACCACAGCTGGAATAACCTCTTCTTTTGCTCCTAGCAAATTTCTATAATAACCAAGGATCTCTGCTTCTATTTCATAATCTAATACTAATTGCCTCCTCATGTTATCTATCAACAATTGTATTCTATTGGTACTATTTTTGTGTTTCATCTGTGCAAAGAAGTACCTTGAGTTAGAATCTCCCAATTTCAGCCATTGAACCCTTGATTTTTGTTTAAACACACTCTCTTCAATATTTTCCCATTTTTCTAGGTTCAGCTTTAGTTTTTTCACTTTTCCAATTAGTTCACTATGCTACTTCTTGCACCCCATTTCTTTCGGAAGTGTTTGTAGTTCTCTCCTTAGTTCTTTAATCTTCTCATCCAACTTTTGGTAGTGATTTGTGTTGAACTTCTTTATCTCCTCCTTTACTCTATTCAGCTTTTGCCACACTCTTTGCATATGCCATATCCATTTCCCCTCTTTCCATATTCTTCCTACCATCCAGATAAAGTTGGATGATCAGCTATACAATTCAAGAATCTAAATGTCCTTCTTTTCTTCTTGTAAACCAGTATGATCATCAGTTTCAATGGAGAATGGTCAGATACCAGAGGTTCTAATATTTGAATTGTTGCACTAGGCATATTCATCATTCACTTAGTATTAACCAATCCTCTATCTATCCTGCTATATACATTATTATTAGTCCATGTATAATCCCTTCCTACTGATGGTAATTCATTCATACCTGTATCTAACATATATTCCCTGAAATGTTTTATTTCCACATCCTGCACTTTTATCCCTTGTTGTCTATCATTCACATGAAGGATTGCATTAAAATCATCCATTGCCAACCATGGTCCCTACTGCATGTTATTTACTTCCTCAGCTTATCCTACAATACTTTCATGTCTTTCACACTGTGTAATCCATAGACTACTGTGAAGCCAAAGCTAGTTGCCTTTGATTTCAATCTAACATGTCCATGTATAAATTGTTCATCTGTTTCTAGTAACTCAAATATATACATTCTAGGATCTCATATTACCCAAATTTTCCCTTTATGCCCTGTCCTAACATTATTAATCCATTCCCATTTTGGAGCTATTTTCCTTATTACATCATTTTCTTTCACAGCTTTAACTTTATGCTCAACAATAGCTATTATGCTCAATAATAGCTAGATCTAGGGTTTTGCTGAGTAATTCCCCATTGACTTCACAAACCTATCAATATCTCCAATTGAAGGAGAATCGCCTATTAAATAGATAACAATTGCATTTCTCCAATTTTCGGTCTCCTGTTCTATATCCTCTGCTTCAATTTTCACCAGTTTCTCTCAGTTTTGAACAATTGGAGCAATGAACTTCAAATTCATCCCATTTTTTCCCAGATTGTTCCCTGTGACTACATTTGCCCATGATTGAACCTTAAGTTCACTTTGTTTCCGCTCCTCTTGTATTTTCTCAATAGGGTTTGGGGTGCATGGTACTGTTCCATTAGATCTTACATTACTTCCTTGTTCTTCCCTTCTTTAGTTCCTTGAAACATACCTCTACTGTTTTTGCTCAGATTCTTTATCCGACTGGTGTTCCTACCTTCCTTCTGCTGAATAGTGGTACAATACCACCTTCCATTCCTCCCTTCAAACAACACCCCATGAAGCATTATATGGCCAAACTCCTCCCCTTCATTTACCCTATGTAGCTGGTGACTCAGCTATTGAAGAACACGACAGAAATCTTATGACCAGGGAATTCAAACTGCTACTTCTCAAGAATCACCTCCTATGAGCACAACAGAGAATCACTGCCCAAGCCAACAAGACCGGTTATTGAAAAAAATTAAATTTTTTTTTCAAGTTCCGAAAAACTGATTTATGGTATTATCACAAAAATTTAACTTTTTTTTCAAATAAAATGCATGACCAAACATAATATCAACTTTGAAAATTATTTTTCAATGCAACTTCCAAAATTCTTTTTCATATTTAAACCAAAATTATATCCAACGTTTGCTTTGATTGCAAATTGAAAATTTACAAGAAGGCTATCATTTAATTTGGCTAGAGTTATCAAGATTCTTTCTGTCAACCTTAATAATTATCATGCCAACCTTGATAATTATTAAATACTAATAAAATGGTACTTGCAATTTAACAGATTACTATCTTTTATTTTTCCGGGATATTATCTTATGGAAGCAAAATAAAAAGGTATACGTATGTTTAAGGGCTCAACTTTGTGTTGTTTTTGATTTGAGAAGATAATCCCAAAGTACACCCAAAATTCTTATTTGATACTTCCTCCTAAGCTCTTGAAACATTTAACCAAAGTTTATAAAGTTTGTAGTAGAAGTTCTTTCGTCGCCATGTTTAACCATTCTGCTACCTTTTGTTTTTCCTTTATAGATCCCAATTTCTGCAATTTGTTTTTTTACGGATATAGAAACAAAAAATTAACCTATAAGCATTTGTTTTAGTGAACTAATGGAGATCTTTCAACAATTCCCATTAAGAAAATTGTATTTGTGTATGCAATAAGTTGTTGGCTAGTGTATGTGATGGAGTCATGGAGGGGTACCACAATCATCGCCTAGATAAGTATCTAAAAAAAATGGAGCCATCGAATCAGGGGTGACTCGCCTTATTGGGATGGGAAGAATTGCAACATCAGCATTTATATCCTTCCCTAAATCGATCCAGTAGTAGGTAGCAGTAGGAGAGATGAATTAGCCCATGCTTGACTAGCCAAGCAGACAAATGACCTTGCATCTTTTTTATCTCTCCTGCATTTTTATTTATATAAGTAATTAACATTTTTGATAGAATCAGAACAAGTAATTGGTGATATTCGTGCAAGAATATCCACTTTGAATTTTAAAGACAAAGGTTGTTGAAGCCCAGGTTCATGGTATAGAGGCCCAAATACACAACTCAGCCCAACACATCAAATCTGACCCACACTGAAGACTTCTTCAGTAGCATTATTTATTCTTGCACATATAATCACTTTGTAGAAATAGCCTCAATTTTGTATTTAGTATAAATAGCTAGTCAACATTTCATTTTGGCAAGAAGACTCATTCTGTTACATATTTTCTCTCGGACAAATGGAATGTTCCAGTCTTCTCTCGTAAAGCTTGTTCTAAATATTTTCTCATATTGATTTGATTTTACTTTGTAACATGGTATCAAAGCACGAATTTGGGTAGATCGGAGATGCGACTTCAGTTTGGTGATAGCATTACGGTCAATTTTAAGTTTTGTTTGGGGGTAATTTCGATAGTTCTGGCGACACTCTTCGCCATTGAAGGGGTTCTCTACTCCTGATTCTTCGATTTAGCAAAGAGAATTGGTATTACATTCCAGTTCATTTGTATTTTGCTTGGCTGGGTTCTCATTGCAAAGCTTCTCCTTTCAATTCGAACCCGTAGTTTTTTTAACTGTATCATGGCACCACCGGATACCACGTCTGCTTCTGCTACTGCTTCCACTCCTACTATAGCTTTTGATTCGACCTCTATCGAACCCTCACATCCATTGTACCTTTATCCCACTGATAACCCTGAGATAGTTATTATGGCTGATAGATTTAATGGGATGGGATATGGCAGCTAGAGAAGGGGAATGTTGATTGGTTTGTCCTGCAAAAATAAGCTAGGGATAATCAATAAGACTATCACTAAGCCACATACAACTTCGCCATTGTTTGAAGCTTGGTGTTGTTGTAACGGTATAGTAATTGCTTGGATTTAAACAGTTTGGAAGCTAAAATCATAGAGAGTGTTATGTATACAGAATCGGCTTCCAAGCTGTGGAAAGATATAGAGAAGCGATATGGACAGCCCAATGGCTCTAAAGTCTATCAGATACGCAAGTCCCTGTCTTCCATTTCTCAAGGAAATTCTAACATTGCTAGTTACTTTTCTAGGCTTAAGAAGCTATAGGATGAATTAGCATATTCAATCACTTATCCTGAATGTGTGTGTGTGTGAATGTAAGGAGGCTTTCTAGAAACTAGAGGGGGATCAAAAGCTTTATCAGTTTCTAATGGGTCTTAACGACACATATACCACGATTAGGAGGAATATTCTCGCAATGAAGCCTTTGCCCGACATTGACACTGCATATTCCATATTTTTAAATGATGAAAGTTAGTGTGAGACTCAGGTCACACCTCTTTCCTTCTCCTCTGAATCTTCCTCATTCTTCACTGGAGTTCAGAAATCTTTAGTTAATCCTTCTATTACTGGTGTGCATAAGCTATATCCTTAGAAAGTCAATTTTGATTCTAAAAGAGCTACTGTGGTGTGCATACTAGGGCATAATATTGAAAAATGTTACAAATTACATGGTTACCCTGGTGCTCCTCAACCTAGCAAATTCAGAAAACCTGGTGCCTGTGCTCATTTTTCAGAATCTCAGAGTGCGGTTCATGATTTTCAACTAGATATTCCTTCCTCTGATAATCGATGTAAACAATCTGATTCCAAAAGCCATGGTTTCACAAAGGAGCAGTACGAGCATTTGTTGAGCTTGTTCCAATAGTCTAAGATCTCTCCAGACAATACTATTTCTGCATCTACCAATTTTGCAGGTTTGCTTCCTTATGTTGATACTAGAACGTGTCGTGTTTTTGCTTGAAATCTTTCTGGAGTAGTTGGTAATCCCTGGATAATAGATTCAGGACGACTAATCACATGACTCCCCAAAAATCCCTTCTAATTGATATAAAACCTCTCGTTGTTCCTTACTTAGTCATACTTCTGAATGGTTATAGAGTTAATGTAACTTGTTTGGGTTCTCTTCGTTTGACAAATAACCTACTCTTGCAAAATTTTCTACTTGTACCTTCCTTTCATTACAATTTTATATCATTGCATCAACTTTTGTTACAACTAAGTTGTAAAGCTCTTTTTTCTACTTATGATTGTATCTTACAGGGCCTTTCACTGAAGTGGCCACTAGTTCTTGGTAAAATCTCCAATGGATTGTGTCTCTTCCATCTTGAGTCTTTCCCTTCAACATTATCTTTTGTTTCTAATCATTCAGTTAGTGATGTTGTTTCTGCCAATTCTGCTTGTTGTCCATCTAAAATTTGTCATGATGTTGTTTCTACCAACTCTGCTTGTTTTCCATCTAAAGTTTGTCATAATAACATTGTAAATACCATTGAAGTCAATAAAAATGTTTCCAATTGTGTAAATCCGCTTGATTATGATTTTGATTTTGATATGGCTTGGCATTTGAGGCTTGGTCACATGCCTTTTCATAAAATGAATTCAATTGCTCACATTAAGGATAAACTTTCCAAGAAACAACATTTTATCTGTGACGTTTGTCAATTGGCTAGGCAACAAAGACTTTTTTTTTCCTAATATCTCTATTAAAACCAATGCTCATTTTCAACTTGTTCATGTGGATTTATGGGGTCCATATCACACGCAAACTTATAATGGTTTTAGATATTTTTTGACCATTATAGATGATTTTTCTTGAGCCACTCGGACTCAATAACTCTCCACCAAATAAATTGCTTTCACTCTTTTGAAATCTTTTATTTTTTTGGTTCAGAACCAATTTCACTCCTCTATTCAAACAATTAGATCTAATAATGCTTTTGAACTAGGTTCAAGTATTGAAGTTGTTTCATTCTTTTCAGCATAAGGCATTATCCACCAGACTTTCTGTCCACGTACTCCTTAGCAGAATGGGGTTGTTGAGAGGAAATATAAACACTTGCTAGAAACTGCTAGATCTCTTTTTTTTTCAATCTAAATTACCACTCGAATACTAGGGGGAGTGCATACTCACTGCCACTTACTTGATTAATAGGTTATCATCCCCTTCGTTACAACATAAAACTCCCTTTGAACTACTGTATGGATCCCCACCCACATATTCTCATCTAAAGGTCTTTGGTTGCTTATGTTTTGCTACTGTGCCCAAACCTTATAGGGACAAATTCAAGTCCAGAACTATTTCATGTGTGTTTCTTGAATATAGCATGACAAAGAAGGCTTACAAGTTTTTATAATTGGATAAAAATAATGTTTTCTTTTCTAGAGATGTCATTTTTCATGAATCTATCTTTTCTTATTCTCCATCTTTTTCTCCTCCTTCTTTCTTTTCCTCATCCCCTTCTCCAGTTCCTTCAACTGATCCCCATGTTTCCTCTCCTCCTTTTTCTTCCTCTTCATTAACCCCACCTTCTCCAGTTCCTTCAGCTCCTTCAGTTCCTTCTTCTTCCCCTCTTCCTTTGAGAAAGTCCTCTACGCCTTCTAAACTCCCACTTTATCTTAAGGATTATGTTTGCTCCAATATTTTTATTTCTAAGGATTGTTAGTCTTTATCTGAAAGTTGCTTGCTTGAACCTTAGTTTTACCATCAAGCAGTGTCCAATCCTGCTTGGCAGAATGCCATTGTGAAAGAATTTCAGGCTTTAGATGCCAATAACACATGGCCCATTGTTCCTTTACCTCCTGGAAAGAAGGAAATTTCTTCCAAATGGGTCTATAAAATTAAATAGAGGGCATATGGCAGTGTGGAAAGATACAAAGTTAGGCTAGTTATAAGGGGGGACACTCAACAAGAGGGGGTGGATTTCACTGAAACATTTTCTCATGTTGTTAAACTTACTACCATTAAATGTCTATTACCTATTGCTGTTAAAAGATTTGGCCTATTTTCCAACTAGATGTCAATAATGCATTCCTGCATGGTGATTTAGATGAGGAGGTGTATATGAAAGTTCCTCTTGGCTTGCAAGTTCTTTATAGTGATTCTTTTGTGCCTTTAGTTTTCAAACTCAATAAATCCATTTATGGCCTTAGACATGCATCAAGGCAATGGTATGCTAAGCTCTTTACTACTCTCCAATCTAAGGGTTATACTCCTAGTAAAAATGATTATTCCACGTTCACTAAGTTGTCAGCTACTTCTATTACTATTGTTCATGTTTATTTGGATGACATTATTCTAACTGGTGATGATCTGAGTGACATCACTGCTTTGAAGTCTTTTTTGGATACTCAGTTCCGAATTAAAGATTTGGGTGAAGCACATTATTTTTTGGGTCTTCAGTTCATTAAACATCCCTAGGGACTACTTGTCACCCAACATAAGTCTTTGTTGGACTTACTTTCAAAGTTCAATTGTCTACATGTTAGTCCATTGAGTTCTCATTTGGATATTCACTCCAAGTTGTCTGCTAATTCTGGTGAGCTTCTCCCTGACCCTTCTACATATAGGAGGTTAATTGGTAAGCTTAATTTCCTTCAATACACTAGGCCCGATATTTCTTGTAGCATCTCAGCCAATTCATGTCACAGCCCAGGGTTCCTCATTTTGCTGTTGCACTGCATGTGTTGCGATATTTAGTGGGCACTTCTCATTTGGGTTTGCACTTTAACAATTTTGCTACTTTTAATTTGGTTGGTTTTTGTGATTCTGATTGGGAAAGTTGTTCTATCCGAAGGTCTGTGAGTGGATATCTACTATTATTACAGGCATGTTCTATCTCCTGGATGTCTGGAAAATAGGCTACTATTCCCCTTTCTTCAGCTGAGGCTGAGTATAAGGCCTTGTGTCAGGTTGTTGCTGAAATTGTTTGGGTGGTTTGGCTTCTCAGTGAGTTTGGGCTATCTTCTTTATCCCTTGTTTCATTATTTTGTGATAATCACTCTACTATCCACATTTCTAAAAATCCGGTGTTTCACGATCACACCAAACATATTCAGATCAATTGCCATTTTGTGCGTGAGCAGCTTGCTTGAGGGCTTATTACCTTACATGTTATTTCTTCTGCTTCTCAATTAGCTGATATTTTCACTAAGGTTTTGTCAGGTGCTTCACACTCTACTTTTCTTTCTAGCTCAAACTGGTGGCCCATTCCAGCTTGCGGGGGGGGGGGGAGGGGTGTTGAAGCCTAGGTTCTTGGTATTGAGGTCTAAATACACAACTCTTTCCAATACATCAAATCTGACCCACCTTGAAGACTTCTTCTGTAGCATTATTTATTCTTGTACATATAGTACTTTGTAGAAATAGCCTCAATTTTGTATTTAGTATAAACAGCTAGTCAACATTTCATTTTGGCAAGAAGACTCATTCTGTTACATATTTCCTCTCAGTCAAATGGAAGGTTCCAGTCTTCTCTCGTAAAGCTTGTTCTAAACATTTTCTCAAATTTATATGATTTTGATTTGTAACAAAGGTTCGAAAATATATTTATTCTAATTCAGATGGAGAAATGCAGTGGTTCATTCCCTTGACTCGTACTAATGAGAATTTGACTCCACGAGAAATTGAACAAACCCGAAGGGAGGTTGAAAATTTGTTACAAAATAAGCTGCTCTTCTTTCATAAGAAAATGTACTTGGTGCTTTTGTGAGGCGTTCCCCCTATCCGGTATATTTTACAGTGGTAAACCTAATGGAAAAGATTGTTGTCCCCCTCTCTACTAGTTCTCTCAGACTAGCATCTCAGGTCAAAGGAATTAAGGAAGAATTTCTTCCGATATTGCGGTTACTCTTTTAGAATCTCATCTTGAGACCTAATGTGATGACCCGGCCCATCATCACACGAGTTACCACTCGTTTCTCCCACATTATGTCCCTCAATGATTTAATATCAGTGTTTGAGTTGATCCGATAGAGTTGGATTGGTTTTCCAGGAAATGAGGCACTTAGCCTCTTAGAAGGAAGCTTGTTGTGGAAAAGTCAATCAGATATTGACTATGTAGTTAGAAGGCTCGGATGTGAATTTTGTCAAATCGGGTAGCTTTGGAGGATGATTTATGGCATAGGAGAGCAATCGAAAATGAATTTGGAGATCCGGTGTAGAGTTAGGCTTGAATCTGCAAAGTTTGAATTTTGGCGGATTCCAGTTGATAGGGGAGATTTTGATCCGAGGGTTGGAATGGAATTCCAAGAGTTGCAGTAGCTTTTTTAGGTGATTTTGGATATACGTACAAAGTTTCTGGTCGTTCGGAGGTGTTTAGGTCGGGGTTTTGATCAAATACAAGTTTCAGAAGTTTTAGTTTAACTTAGGCTTGAATCTGTGGTAATTTGATGATTCTTGTGTTATTGGATATGTTTGTATGATTGGAACATGTTTGTGTGATATTTTAGGATGGGTTGGCACTTTTGGTTGAGGTCCTAGGGGCCCCGGGGTGTCTTCGGGTGGTCAACCGGAAGGTTTTTGGCTTGTGGGAGTTGCAGAAACATAGCAGAAATGTTGCAGAAGAATTGCTCTATGAAATTGCATAGGTGGCATTGCGATCCCATAGAAGGCTGAGAGAGGAGCCCTGTTTTGTGCTATGCGGTTGTATTAGGGTCCATGCGATCGCATAGTTTTGGGAACTTTGAGCAGTGCATTCGCACAAGGTCGGGTGCGATCAAGTAGGGTATTTGGGCCTAGGGTCCTTGGCAGGGGTTTGGTCTATGCGAACGCGGGGGAGTAGTGCGAACGCATAGGGTTATATTGGGAAGATAAAATTTGTTCTATGCGATCAGAGTGGTAGTGATGCAACCACATAGGGTTAAAAATGCCTAGACAAAATAGTTTTAAGGGTATTTCAGTCGCGAACCCATAACCTTTTCCACCAGTTTTATACTACCTTCAGAGCTTGTTGGTAGATTTTGAAAGGTATTTTAACGAGAAGTGATTGGAGGTAAGTCTCGTGACCTAGATACATCATTTAATAGAAGAATCATCCATTAATTCTCTGAAATTGGGTAAAACTTTGAAGAAATTAGGGATTGGTTTTTGGATTGTAATTTTGGAATTTGAAAGGGCATTTGAACTCTGATTTTTATGAATTTTATATGTAAGGACTCATGGCGAGACGAGGAATCCGGTGATATAACTTTTGTAATTTTTCGATAAGTCAGCCCGTGGCTCGGGTTTTACCAACTTCGTGATTTTTAGTATTTTTTGAGTAATTTTGATTGGGTTATGTTTCTTTAGCATATAGTAATGTATTCGTTGTGGTTTTGACAATATTCGACACACGAGGAGGTCGATTCAAGAGGAAAGAGCATCGCAAGCTAGTTGACGGCTAGCTTGAGGTGAGTAATAAATGTGGATGATGACCTGAGGGTTTGAAACCTCGGTATTTCACACTGTGACGCTATATTGAGGTGAGACACGTACTCTACGGTGAGTGCGGGGTCGTTTGTAATCAGGGACTATGACTTAGTCCGCCTGAGTGATGTTAGTACTATGTTATTGGTTAGAAATTGGTTGACAAACATCCTACTTGGATTGTTATGATCATATTTGGGCTGAATGCCGATTATTTGGATCTCTTAGGGATTATTATCACTGTTTCCATGATAGTAGCATGTTTTCATGATATCAGTCCTGAGATGAACACAGTCTAGTAATGATTAGTAAAATATTTGAGATTTTAAACACTAAATCTGTAATTCTTGATAATTGGAACAAGATTGATAATTTTGACTATGCCTGGTGGCTTGCATGCATATATATATTCCATGATAGTAGCATGTTTTCATGATATCAGTCCTGAGATGAACACTGTCTAGTAATGATTAGTAAAAATTTTGAGATTTTAAACACTAAATCTATAATTCCTGATAATTGGAACATAAATGATAATTTTGACTGTGCCTGGTGGCTTGCATGCATATATATACATATGGACTAATTGTGGATTGGACTGCACCCGTAACAAATGCTATGACTATATTGCGCTTGGGCTGTAGGAGCCCCTCCAGAGTCTGTACACACCCCCAGTGAGCGCCGTCTACGTTAAATGGATCGGCCTATGCGCCGTAGCGGTCATGTGCATTTCATTGCATTCATGCATTGTTAGTTCTACCTGTCATTACATGTTGTTGTTTCATTGATGAATGTGTAGACTAATTGGTTATAGCTTTGCATTGTGCTATATTTGGGATTTCTTACTGTGAGACATTATACATTCCTATTACCGCTAAGTTGGAAGTACTCACTCTACTCCCTGCACCTTATATGCAGATTCAGGTACTTCGAGAGCTTAGTTGAGCTAGTTGATGTTTCAAGAGTTTCCAGGAGTTGTCGAGGTAGCTTCTATGACTTCTGCAGGACCCGAATCCTCCCCTATCCCTTTATTATTTTCGTACTTTAGAACATATTTATTTTTGAGGATTCATGACTCTGTATTATTTAGAGAATCTAGACTCATGACCCTAGGTCTTTGGGAGTTACAGTTTATGTTAGAGTTTCGTATTGTTTTCATTTGAGTATTTCAACTATGAGTATTGATATTTGATTTAAGTATTTAATGAATTTCTTGAGCTTCATGCTCGGGTTGAGAGAGTGAATGGACGGGCTTGCCTGGCATTAGTGTTGGGCGCCATCATGATCGGGTTTGGGGTCGTGACAAGTTGGTATCAGAGCCTAGGTTACTAGGCTTCATGAGTCATGATCCGGTTTAGTTGAGTTTCATGGAACGATGCGGGGATGCCTGTATTTCTCCATGAGAGGCTACAGAACCTTTAGGAAAAACTTCATATCCTTGGAATTCTTGTCTTGCGGCTTTGTTTTCCCGAGAACCAAATTTCTATGTTCTATCCTCTCGCAGATGGTGAGAATTCGTGCTACTGGACATGTTGGACGAACACCGGTGCCACCTACAGGTTGTGGTCGTGGTAGAGGCAGGGTAGTAGAGACAGCACCTGCTGACCCACCAGTTGACCAGTCTCAGGGTCAAATTCTAGCGCCAGTTGATCAGGCTCAAGGTCAGATTCCAACTGTAGCCATTCTAGCAGCCCAAGTTCAGGCACCGGCAATGCCTATTGAGATACCGAGTCTCCAGGAGACCTTAGCTCAGATCCTATCACTGTGTACTGGCTTAGCCCAGGTAGTTACAGCTTCTACTATAGCAGCTACTTCTCAAGTAGGGGGCATAGTATGATCTCCATTGCTCGTACACCAGAGCAGGTAGTTCAGGGTTTGTAGACACCGGGAGAAGCTCCAGCTCAATCGGTTATGCCAGTTCAGGACCCTGTGGTTCCAGTTATGCTAGAGGATGAGCAACGTCGTCTCGAGAGGTTCACATTACATCAGCCTCCGATTTTTAGTGGTATTTAGGGCGAGGATGCCCAAGGTTTCTAGATAAATGTCAGCGCATGTGTCGCACCGCGGGTATCTTAGAGTCAAATAGGGTGGCATTTACTACCTTCTAATTCTCATGGCCTGCATTTTCTTGGTGGGAGGAGTTTGAGAGGCCTAGGCCTACTGGGCCAGCGCCCCTCACATAGCAGCAGTTCTTTGCCGCTACTTGGATGATACTGACTAATCGGGAAAGGATTAGGAGGTTCGTGGATGGCCTCAACTATCCGATTCTCATTTTGATGACCAGCAAGAGGGTTATGGGTGCCTTGTTTAAGGAGGTAGTTGACATGACTTCTCAGATTGAGACAGATCATCGTAGGGAGCGTAAGGAGAGGGAGGCCAAGAAGGCTCTAGCTTCAGGTGGTTTCAGTGGTGCTCTGACTCGGGGCCAGTTCCAGCGGGGCGGAGGTCGTTCATTCAGGCCTCCTTAGTCAGGTCGCTCAGAGCACTATGTGGCTTCTTCAGGTTGTGGTCGTTAGGGATTTCAGCCGGGAAAGTCTTCACTTAGTGCCCGTCCAGCTTAGAGTTCTACTCCTGCTCCTTCAGCCCAGGATTCATCTGCAGCGAGGGGTTCCTATTAGTCCCCTTTTCCAGCACTAGGTAGTTGCTATGAGTGCGGTGAGTTTGGCCACATGAGGAGATAGTGTCCTCGACTTCATCGCAGACAGTCTCAGTGGAGGGATCAGCCGTCCTCTTCTGCTCCATCTACTTCAGCACCACCCCAGTCAGGTAGGGGTAGAGGTCATACAGCTAGGGGCCGCCCCAGGGATGGGGATCGATCTAGTGGTGGTCAGGCTCACTTCTACACTTTTCAGGGCTGGTTAGATGCTATTGCTTCGAATGCAGTTATCACAGTGTAACGACCCGACCCGCTGTTATGGGAGTTACCACCCTGTTTTATTTATTTTATACTTTAATATGTTGAATTATATATGTTTGGAGAGTTAGAAGTAAATCGGGTAAAATATGGTTAGAAATGAGGCAATAAACCTCTTTATGAGAAGAATAGTTTGGAAAAGTCAACCGAATGATGACCGATGAGTTAGAATGCTCGGAATGGACTTTTAATAATTTGACTAGTTTCGGGGGATGATTTATGACTTAGGAGAGTAATCGGAATCGAATTCATAGGTCCGGTGTAGATATAGGCTTGAATTGTATAAGGTTGAATTTTGGCGAATTCCGAACGGTACGTGAGATTTTGATCTAGGGCTTGGAATGAAATTCCGAGAGTTGTAGTATTCTATTTGGTGATTTTGGAAATGCGTGCAAAATTTCAGATCATTCGCAGGTGTTTAGGTCGGGTTTTGGATCAAATGTTAGTTTTGGAACTTTTGGTGAAACTTAGGCTTGAATACATGAGAATTTGGTGATTTTGATGTTTATGATAGTGTTTGTATGCTGCGAGCAAGTTTGAATGAAGTAATGTGATGTTTTTGTGATTTTGGTTGAGGTCCCGGGGGCCTCGGGATGTTTTCGGAAGGTTAAACGGGGAGATTTTGTAGTTATAACAGGTTTGTAGTTTTTTGGCTTTTGATATTTTCGCATCTGCGGAAGAAGTTCCGTAGAAGCGATTTCGCAGATACGGCCCAATAGTCGCAGAAGCGGCCCAGGCGAGGTTGGGCATTTTTCGCGGAAGCGGGGTCAACTCCGCAAAAGCGGTCCCCGCAGAAGCAGTCCAGGCATGATAGGGGAAAACTGTAGAAGCGGCTCTTTGGTCGCAGAAGCAACAACCGCAGAAGTGGTGGGGTTGTCGCAGAAGCGAAAAATCGCTGTGATTTAATGAAACAGTATATCGAAATTTCAGAGTTTGAAAACACACTTTTGACTTCGGGGAGAGGCGAACATTGAGCAATTTCAAGGGGAATCAGTGGGAATTTATTAGGTAGGGGTTCCTAAACTCCAATTATGTTATTATGACGCAAAAACGTAGATTAAACACTAACTACTATGCATGTTGTGGACTGAGGATGGATCGGGTTGCACGCTGCAACGGATTATATGAATATTGCGCTTGGGCTGAAGGAGCCCCTCCGGAGTCTGTACACACCTCCAGTGAGCGCCGTCGACGTTAAACGGATTGGGCTACGCGTCGTAGCGGTCATGTGCGTTGCATTGCATTCTTATTTGTGAATTACCTATGCTATTTGTGATTTGATGTCGTTGTTAGTTCGCTGTATGTATCGGACTGTAGTTTTTGCTTTGCTCTGTGGTATTCTGTGGATTTCCTGCTTTCAGCTATTATTATATACTTTTTACTCACTGAGTACATAGTATTCACCCCTAATCCCTGGACCTTTGTGTGCAGATTCATGTACATAGGAGGGTTAGACGAGCACTCCAGCCTATATCAGAGTTTATTCGAGTTGCTGAGGTAGCTGCCGGCATTCGCAGAACCTAGCTTCTCTCTTCATTCAGTTATTACTATATGTTCCAGACTTGAGTATTTTATTCGGTATTCTATTACTATTCAGTTTTGTTTAGAGGCTTTAGACTCGTGACCCCAGATCTTTTGGGAGTGTTACTTCTAAGTATTTATTCATACTATTATTATTGGAGTATTTATTGACTCTTATATTCTTCTTGAGTTTTTCCTTTTGGGACTAGTCTTTAATTGTGGAAAGAGTTGTTGGTCTGGCTTGCCTAGGTTTAGGGTTGCGCGCCATCACGACCGTGTTTGGGTCGTGACAAGATGGTATCAGAGCCTAGGTTATCAGGCCTCGCAAGTCATGAGCCGGTTAAGTAGGCCCTCGCGGATCGATACATAGACGTCTGTATCTATCCTCGGGAGGCTATAGAACTTTAGAAAACACTTCACTTTCTTGGATTCATATCGTGTGGTTTGTGTTATTGTGAAACTAAATTTTTTCCGTATACTATTCTTTCGCAGATGGCAAGAACACGTTCTAACGGACGTGGCGGACGACCACCAGTGGCACCCATAGGCCGTGGTCATGGCAGAGGTAGGGCAGCAGTGACAGCACTTGCTAACCCACCAGCTGACCAGACTCAAGGTCAGATCCCAACGCCAGTGGACCAGGTTCAAGATCAGGTCCCAGCTGCAGGCATCCCAGCAGCTCAAGTTCAGGCACCGACAGTGTCTATTGAGATACCGGGTCTTCAGAAGACCTTAGCACAGATCTTATCAGTGTGTACTGGCTTAGCTCAGGTGGTTATGGCCTCTACAGTAGCAGCTTCTTCACAGGCAGGGGGAGAGAATTAGACCCCCGTTGCTCGCACACCCGAGCCGGTAGTTCGGGGTTTACAGGCACCTGAGGCAGCTCCAGCTCAGCTAGTTCAGCCAGCTGCACCAGCCACACTAGTCCTAGCCCATGTGGTCCCAGTTATGCCTGATGACAAGCAACGTCGGTTTGAGAGGTTCGGGAGACTACAGCCTCCGGCATTCAGCAGTGTTGAGGGCAAGGATGCCCAGGGTTTTCTCTATAAGTGTCAGCGTATGCTTCGTACTGCGAGTATTCTGGAGTTTAGAGGTGTTGCTTTCACTACCTTCCAATTCACAGGACCAGCATTTCAGTGGTGGGAGGATTTCGAGAGGCGTAGACCTATTGGGGCAGCGCCCCTCACTTGGCAGCAGTTATCCACGGTATTTCTGGAGAAGTATGTGCCCCAGTCTTAGAGAAAGGAACTGCATTGTCAGTTTGAGTGGTTGAAGCAGGGAGATATGTCGGTGACTCAGTCCGAGTTGAGGTTTACACAGCTAGCTCGGCATGCCATGTGGATGATTCCGACAGATCGTGAGAGGATCAGGAGATTTGTGGATGGTCTCAACTATCCTATCTACATATTGATAACTAGAGAGATGGCTACAACAGCTACTTTTGAGGAGGTGGTTAATGAGGCTCGACAGATTGAGACAAACCGCCGTCGAGAGCATGAGGAGAGGAAGGTTAAGAGGCCTTGTGGTACAAGTAGTTACAGTGGTGCTTTGTCTAGGGGCCAGTTTCAGCATAGCAAAGGTCGTTCCTTCAGATCTCCTCAGTTAGGCCATGCAGAGTCTAGTGGAGCTTCGTCACACCGTGGTCGTTAGGGTCATCAGGGCCAGTAGGGTCGTCAGTAGAGCCAGCCCGCACAGAGTGCCCTTCCAGCTCAGAGCTCTGCTCCTGCTCCTTAAGCTCAGGGTTTATCTATGGTGAGGAGTTCTCAGCAATCCATTTCTCTAGCTTCAGGCCGTTATTTTGAGTGTGGTGAGATAGTCCATATCAGGAGGGAGTGTCCCAAGTTGCTTCGTAAGTGGTCTCAACAGAGGGATCAACCTTCATCTTCTGCTCCGGTTTCTTTAGCACCCACTCAGTCAGCTAGGAGTGGTGGTCAGGTAGCCAGTGGTCCCCCTAGGGGTGAGGATCGTACTGGCGGAGGTCAGACTCATTTTTATGCTCTTCCGGATAGAAGGGACGCTAGTGCATCAGATGCAGTCATCACATATACTATCTCAGTCTGCCAAAGGGATGATTCTATCTTATTTGATCCCGGATCCACCTATTCCTATATTTCTTCATATGTTTCGCATCATTTGGGTATGACCCATGGTATTCTTGCCTTGCCCGTGCATGTGTCTACCCCGTTGGGTGATACAGTTATTATGGATCAGGTATACCAATCTTGTCTTGTTACTATTGGGGGTCTGGACACCCGAGCTGACTTATTATTATTGGGCATGGTGGATTTCGATGTGATTCTAGGCATGCATTGGTTATCTCCTTACCTTGTGATTCTGGATTGTCATGCCAAGACAGTCACATTAGCTATTCCATGTAATCCGAGGATCGAGTGGCGAGGCATGACTGATTATGTATCTGATAGGGTGATTTTCTTCCTAAAAGCCCAACAAATGGTTGGGAAAGGTTGTTTATCGTATTTGGCTTTCATTGGAGATGTTTAGGCTAAGACACCCAATCTTGATTCGGTCCTCGTTGTGAGGGATTTTTCAGATGTATTTCCAGCAGACCTGCCGGGCATGCCGCCTGATAGGGATATCGATTTTGGTATTGACTTGGTGCCGGGTACTCAGCCCATTTCTATTCCTCCATACCGCATGGCACCAACTGAGTTAAAAGAGTTGAAAGAACAGCTTCAGGAACTTTTAGATAAGGGGTTCATTTGCCCGAGTATGTCACCTTGGGGTCCACCAGTATTATTCGTAAAGAAGAAAGATGGCACCATGAGAATGTGCATCGATTACAGGCAGTTGAACAAGGTGATAGTAAAGAATAAGTATCCATTACCTCGTATTAAGGACTTGTTCGATCTGCTTCAAGGAGCAAGTGTATTCTCTAAGATTGACCTTCGATCGGGTTATCACCAGTTGAAGATTAGGGATTAAGACATTAAGAAAATAGCAGTCAGGACGCGATATGGGCACTATGTATTTCTGGTGATGTCTTTCGGGTTGACCAATGCCCCAGCCGCATTCATGCACTTGATGAATAGTGTATTTTGGCCGTACCTGGATTCTTTTGTGATCGTATTTATTGATGATATCCTGGTGTACTCACACTGCCAGGAAGAGCACGCACAGCACTTGAGGGTGGTATTGCAGAGATTGAGAGAGGAAAAGCTGTATGCAAAATTTTCTAAGTGTCAGTTCTATCTTGACACTGTGACTTTTCTAGGACATGTAGTGTCCAGCGATGGTATTCAGTTTGACCCATAAAAGGTCGAGGCGGTGCAAAATTGGCCCAGACCGTCCTCAGCTACAGAAATCCGGAGTTTCCTCGGTTTGCCAGGCTATTATCGCAGGTTTGTTTAAGGCTTTTTGTCTATTGCTTCACCTTTGAGAAAGTTGACATAGAAGAATGCTCTATTTGTGTGGTCAGATGAATGTGAGGAGAGCTTATAAAAGCTCAAGTCGGCCTTGACCATAGCTCTGGTGCTTCTATTGCCATCAACTTCAGGGTCTTATATGGTGTATTGCGATGCTTTGAGAGTTGGGATCGGTTGTGTATTGATGCAGGAGGGTAGAGTTATTGCATATGCTTCTCTTCAGCTAAAGCCCCATGAGAAGAACTACCCTATTCACGACTTAGAGTTAGCAGCTATTGTTCATCCATTGAAGATTTTGAGGCATTACTAGTATGGTGTATCTTGTGATGTATATATAGACCACCGCAGCCTCCAACACTTGTTTAAGGAGAAAGATCTCAATTTGAGGCAGCGGAGATGGCTTGAATTGCTTAAAGACTATGATATTACCATCTTGTATCATCCCGGGAAGGCCAATGTAGTTGCCGATGCTCTAAGCCAGAAGTCTATTAGTATGAACAACTTGGCGTACATTCCAGGTTGGGGGAGGCCCCTTGCAGTTGATGTTCAGGCTCTAGCTAATCAGATGGTAAGGCTGGATATTTCTGAGCCCAGTCGGGTGATGTCTTGCGTGGTATTTCGGTCTTCCTTATATGACCGTATCCAAAAGCGCCAATATGATGATCCGCACTTGCTTGTCCTTAAGGACAGAGTTCATCATAATGATGCCAAAGATGTCTCTATTGATAGTGATGGTGTGTTGCGGGTGCAGGGCCGGTTATGCGTGCCCAATGTTGATGGCCTCCGTGAGTTAATATTGGAGGAGGCACACAGTTCGCGGTATTCTATTCACCCATGTGCCGCAAAGATGTATCAGGATTTGAAGCAGTACTATTGGTGGAGAAAAATGAAGAAGGATATTATGAATCATGTAGCACGGTGCCTCAACTGTCAGCAGGTCAAGTATGAGCATCAGAGGCCAGGTGGTGTGTTCCATCATATTGATATTCTCGAGTGGAAGTGGGAAAGGATCACTATGGACTTTGTTAGTGGACTCCCTCAGACACCGAGCAAGTTTGATTCAGTTTGGGTGATTGTACATAGGCTGACCAAGTCAGCTCATTTCATTCCTGTGTGTACTACCTACTCCTCGGAGCGGTTAGCATAGATATTCATCCATGAGATTGTGAGATTTCATGGAGTTCCAGTTTCTATCATATCAGACAGAGATACTCAGTTTACTTCACAGTTCTGGAGGACATTTCAGCGAGAATTGGGTTCATAGGTAGAGCTGAGCACAACATTTCACCCACAGACGGATGGACAGTCTGAGCGTACAATTCAGATACTGGAGGACATGTTACGTGCTTGCTTTATTGATTTTGGAGGTTCTTGGGCTGATTGATTGCCTCTTGTGGAGTTTGCTTATAACAATAGCTATCAGTCTAGCACTCAGATGGCGCCATATGAAGCCTTATATGGGAGGAGATGTAGGTCTCCAGTCGGTTGGTTTGAGCCTGGAGAGGCTAGATTATTGGGGACAGAGTTAGTCCAAGATGCCTTGGACAAGGTGAAGGTGATTCAGGAGAGACTTCGCACAGCTCAGTTGCATCAGAAGAGTTATGCTGACCAAAAGGTCCGAGATGTGTCTTATTTAGTGGGCGAGAAGGTGTTGCTGAAGGTTTCGCCTATGAAGGGCGTTATGAGGTTTGGAAAGAAAGGAAAGTTGAGACCAAGGTTCATTGGACCTTTTGAGGTGCTTAAGAAAGTTGGGGAGGTGGCCTATATGCTTGCTTTGCCACCCAGCTTGTCGGGAGTTCACCCGGTGTTCCATGTATCTATTCTCCGAAAGTACGTTTGAGATCTGTCACATGTATTAGACTTCAGCACGATACAGCTAGATGCGGACTTGACCTATGATGTGGAGCCGGTAGCCATTTTGGGTCGACAGGTTCGTAAGTTAAGATCCAAAGACATAGCTTCGGTGAAAATGCAGTGGAGAGGTCATCCCGAGGAGGAAGTAACTTGGGAGACCGAGCAGGAGATGCGGAGCAGATATCCACATTTATTTGAGACTCCAGGTATGTTTCTTAACCTGCTCGCGGAGGAGCATTTGTTTAAGTTGGGGAGAATGTAATGACCCGACCCATCGTTATGGGAGTTACCGTCCCGTTTTCTTCATTTTATACTTAAACATATTGAATTATATATGTTTGGAGAGTTAGAAGTAAATCGGGTAAAATCCGGTTAGAAATGAGGCAATAAACCTCTTTGTGAGAAGAATAGTTCGGAAAAGTGAACTGAATTTTGGCCGATGAGTTAGAAAGCTCGGAATGGATTTCTGATGATTCGACTAGTTTCGGGGGATGATTTATGACTTAGGAGAGCAATCAGAATCGAATTCGGAGGTCCAATGTAGATTTAGGCTTGAATTGGCTAAAGTTGAATTTTGGCGAATTCCGAACGGTAGGTGAGATTTTGATCCGGGGATCGGAATGAAATTTTGAGAGTTGCAGTAGCTCCGTTAGGTGATTTTGGATATATATGCAAAATTTATCATTCGGAGGTGTTTAGGTCAGGTTTTGGATCAAATGTTAGTTTCGGAACTTTTGGTGAAACTTAGGCTTGAATCCATGAGAATTTGGTGATTTTGATATTTATGATGTGTTTTTATGTTGCGAGCAAGTTTGAATGAAGTAATGTGATGTTTTTGTGCTTTTGGTTGAGGTCCCAGGGGCTTCGGGATGTTTTCAGAAGGTTAAACAGGGAAATTTTGAAGTTATAACATGTCTGTAGTTTTTTGGCTTCTGATATTTTTGCATCTGCGAAAAAAGTACCGTAGAAACGGTTCCGCAGATGCGGCCCAATGGTCGCAGAAGCGGCCCAGGCGAGGCTGGGCATTTTTCGCCGAAGTGGGGTCAATTCTGCAGAAGCAGGTTTTGACCGCAGAAGCGGTTCAAGCGTGGGAGGGGAAAACTGCGGAAGTGGCTCTTTGGTCGAAAAAGCGACAACTGCAGAAGCGGTTGGGTTATCGCAGAAGCGCAAAATCACTGTGATATAATGAAACAGTGTATCAAAATTTCAGAGTTCGAAAACACACTTTTGACTTCGGGGAGAGGCGAATTTCGAGCGATTTCAAGGGGAATCAGTGGGAATTCATTAGGTAAGGAATCCTAAACTCAAATTATGTTATTATGACGCAAAAACATAGATTAAACACCCCAAAACTAAGGATTTAAGGGATAAAAATGGTGGTTAGGGCTTGGAAATTTAGGAAGATAAAAAGTGGAATTTGAGGGGTCAAACGGACTCCGTTTTCGATAAAATTTATATGCACGGACTCGTGACGAGACAAGGAACATGTTGGAATGAT
Source organism: Nicotiana noctiflora (assembly GCA_032618575.1). Taxonomy (NCBI): domain Eukaryota; kingdom Viridiplantae; phylum Streptophyta; class Magnoliopsida; order Solanales; family Solanaceae; genus Nicotiana; species Nicotiana noctiflora. The sequence continues at coordinate 64,453 of JASVEL010011833.1, forward strand.
TTTTGCAATTTTTCGAGAAGTGGGCCTGAGGCTCGGGTTTTACCAACTTCGTGTATTATTGCTTTTTTTCAAGTAATTTTGATTGGGTTATGTTCCTTTGACCCTTATTTAGGTAATTGCTATGGTTTTGACTAGATCCGACGCTCGAGGCAGAAAATTCAAAGGGAAAAGGTATTGCGAACGAGTCCACAGCCGGCTAGAGGTGAATAGTTAGTGTATATGTTAGCTTGAGGGTTTGAAACCCCGGCTTAGCACATTGTGACGCTATTAGGGCGTGGCTCGCACCCTATGGCAGGTGCGGGATTGGGTATGACTGGGGATTGAGACTTGGTCCATCCCGAATATGAACAATATTATATTGGCGGTTGAAACGCACCTTGTGTAAAGTATATTTGTGGCTATAAGCCATGTTTGGGGCTATGTGCCGACCTATAGTATCCCTATGGGATAGATGTCTATGTAATAGCTTGATTTGTAAAATCATCGATCTTAGTCCTGGCTTGAAATCACTATTTTTAAATGCTAAAAAACCTGTTCTTGGAAAATTAAATAATATTAAAGTATTTTTCATTGTTAATGAACTCGAACCTGATAATAAATAAAATAAAATATTGCATGACTCATATGCATGTTGTGGACTGAGGATGTATCGGGCTGCACGCCACAGCGGATGATATGAATATTGTGCTTAGGCTGAAGGAGCCCCCCCGGAGTCTGTACACCCCCCACTGAGCGCCGTCGATGTTAAACGAATCGGGCTACGTGTCGTAGTGGTTATGTGCATTGCATTGCATTCTTATTTGTGAATTACCTGTGCTATTTGTGATTTGCTGTCGTTGTTAGTTCGTGGTAGGTATCAGACTATAGTTTTAGCTTTGCTCTGTGGTATTCTGTGGATTTTCTGCTTTCAGCTATTATTATATACGTTTTACTCACTGAGTACTTAGTACTCACCCTACTGCCTGTACCTTTGTGTGCAGATTCAGGTACACAGGAGGGTTAGATGAGCACTCCAGCCTATATCAGAGTTTATTCGAGTTGCTGAGATAGCTGCCGGCGTTCGCAGAACCTAGATTCTCTCTTCATTTCAGTTATTACTATATGTTCCAAACTTGAGTATTTTATTCAGTATTCTATTATTATTCAGTTTTGTTTAGAGGCTCTAGACTCGTGACCCCAGATCTTTTGGGAGTGTTACTTCTCAGTATTTATTCATACTATTATTATTGGAGTATTTATTGACTCTTATATTCTTCTTGAGTTTGTCCTTTTGGGACTGGTCTTTAACTGTGAAAACGGTTGTTGGTCTGGCTTGCCTAGCTTTAGTGTTGGGCGCCATCACGACCTGGTTTGGGTCGTGACACACAGGTATTATCTCAGTATTTCATAGGGATGCTTCTACTTTATTTGGTCCTGGGTCTACATACTCTTATGTGTCTTCATAGTTTTCCCATTATCTGGGTACGGCCCGTGGTTGTCTTGCCTTGCCTATGCATGTATCAACTCTGGTGGGTGATATTATTATTGTCGATCACGTATATCAATCTTGTCTGGTGACAATTGGGGGTCTGGAGACCCGAGTTGATTTGTTGTTGTTGGGTATGGTAGACTTCGATGTTATTCTGGGTGTGGATTGGCTATCTCTGTTCCATGCTATCTTGGACTTTCATGCCAAGACAGTTACGTTGGCTATTCCGGGTATTCCTAGGATTGAGTGGCATGGTATGTCTGATTATGTTCCCAGTCGTGTGATTTCATTCTTAAAGGCTCAGCGGATGGTTGGGAAGGGTTGTTTATCGTATCTGGCTTTTGTGAGGGACATTGGAGCTGAGACTCCTAGTCTTGATTCTCTTGCTGTGGTGAGGGACTTTCCTGATGTGTTTCCATCAGACCTGCCAGGCATGCCGCCGGACAGGGACATCGCCTTTGGTATTGTTCTGGTGCCGAGCACTTAGCCCGTCTCTATTCCTCCCTATCGTATGGCACCAGTTGAGTTAAAGGATTTAAAGGATCGGCTTCAGGAGCTTCTAGATAAGGGTTTTATTCATCTGAGTGTGTCACCATAGGGTGCATCGGTCTTATTTGTGAAGAAGAAGGATGGCACAATGAGGATGTGCATTGACTACAGATAGGTGAACAAGGTGACTGTGAAGAACAAGTATCCTCTACCTCGGATGGATGATTTATTAGAGTGTTTTCTAAGATTGATCTTCGTCCAGGCTATCATCAGAGATTCAGATATTATGAAGACTACATTTAGGACCAGATATGGGCATTATGAGTTTCAGGTTATGTCTTTTGGGTTGACTAATGCCCCAGCCGCGTTCATGCAATTGATGAATAGTGTGTTCCAGCCATAATTGGATTCATTTGTGATTGTGTTTATTGATGACACCTTGGTATACTCGCGTAGCCAGAAGGAGCATGCACAACACTTAAGGGTGGTATTGTAGAGGTTGAGAGAGGAGAAACTTTATGCTAAGTTCTCCAAATGTGAATTTTGGCTAGAGTCCGTGGCTTTCCTGGGGCACGTGGTGTCCAGTGATGGTATTCGGGTTGATCTAAAGAAGATAGAGGCGGTGCAGTGTTGGTCTAGGCCGACCTCAACTACTGAGATTCGTAGTTTCCTTAGGTTGGCAGGGCATTATCGCCGGTTTGTAGAGGGATTTTCTTCTATTGCATCGCCCTTGACCAGGTTGACTCAGAAGGGCACACCGTTTGTGTGGTCGGAGGAGTGCGAGGAGAGCTTCCAGAAACTCAAGACGGCCTTAACTACGGCTCCAGTGTTAGTACTACCATTAGCTTCAGGTTCTTATACCGTGTATTGTGATGCCTTGAGAGTAGGGATTAGAGGCGTGCTGATGCAGGAGGGTAGAGTTATTGCTTATGCCTCTTGTCAGTTGAAGCCACATGAGAAGAACTATCATGTGCATGATTTGGAGTTAGCAGCTATAGTCCATGCATTGAATATTTGGAGGCACAATTTGTATGGCGTTTCTTGTGAGGTGTATACTGATCATCGCAGCCTTCAACATCTGTTCAAACAGAAGGATCTTAATTTGAGGCAGTGGAGGTGGCTTGAGTTTCTTAAGGACTGTGATATCACCATATTGTATCATCCTAGGAAGGCCAATGTAGTGGTTGATGCATTGAGCCGGAAGTCGGCTAGTATGATCAGCTTGGCGTATATTCCATTTGGGGAGAGGCCCTTTGTAGTTGATGTTCAGGCATTGGCCATTCGGATGGTGAGGTTGGATATTTCAGAGCCGAGTCGGGTCTTGGCTTGTGTGGTTTCTCGGTCCTCCTTATATGACCGCTCCGAGAGGGCCAGTATGATGATCCACATTTGCTTGTCCTTATGGACACAGTCCAACATGATGATGACAGGGATGTGACCATTGATGGTGATGGTGTATTGAGGATGCAGGGCTGGATTTGCGTGCCCAATGTAGATGGGCTTCGTGAGTTGATATTGGAGGAGGCCCAAAGCTCGCGGTATTCTATTCCTCTGGGTGTCGCGAAGATGTATCAGGACTTGAGGCAGCATTACTGGTGGAGAAGGATGAAGAAGGATATTGTGAGTCATGTAGCTCAATGTCTCAACTGTCAGCAGGTCAAGTACGAGTACCAGAGACTGGGCGGTGTTCTTTAGCGTATGGTTATTCCTGAGTGGAAATGGGAGCGGATTACTATGGATTTTATGAGTGTTCTCCCTCGAACTTTGTGGAAGTTTGATTCATTGTGGATCGACTGACCAAGTCTGCACACTTTATTCCAGTATGTACTACTTACTCTTCGGAGCGGCTGGCAGGGATCTTTATTCAAGAGATTGTCAGGTTGCATGGAGTTCCAGTGTCTATTATTTCATATAGGGGTACTCAGTTTACTTCTCAGTTCTGGAAAGTATTTCAGCGGGAGTTGGGTACGCAGGCAGAGTTGAGTACAACATTCCATCCTTTGACGGACGGGCAGTCCGATCGCACTATTTAGATTCCGGAGGACATGTTGCGTGCCTGTGTTATTGACTTTGGGGGTTCATGGGATGCGTTTTTGCCACTTGTAGAGTTTGCCTACAACAACAGTTATCAGTCGAGTATTCAGATGGCCCTGTATGAGGCTTTGTATGGTAGACGGTGTAGATCTCCTATTGGATGGTTCGATCCCGGCGAGGGATTAAGATGGTTCAGGATGCCTTAGAGAAGGTAAAATTGATTCAGGAGAGGCTTCGCACAGCACAGTCACACTAGAAGAGTTACACGGATCGGAAGGTCCGTGATGTGTCTTATATGGTAGGTGGGAAGGTCTTACTGAAGGTTTCTCCAATGAAGGGTGTTATGCAGTTCGGGAAGAAAGGGAAGCTGAGCCCGAGGTTCATTGGGCCTTTTGAAAAACTCAGGAGGATTGAAACATATCTTAATGCCTGAAAGTTGGATAGGATGGCCCTTACGTAAGGATTATATTGCCCCTTGGAGAGGTGGCTTATGAGCTTGCTTTGCCACCCAGCCTGTCTAGTGTGCATCCGGTGTTTCATGTGTCTATGCTCCGGAAGTATGTTAGGGACCCATCTCATGTGTTGGACTTCAGCACGGTTCAGTTGAGTGATGATTTGTCATGCGATATGGAGCCGGTGGCTATTTTAGGGCGACAGGTTTGGAAGTTGAAGTCTAAGGATTTAGCTTTAATGAAAGTGCAGTGGAGAGGTTGGCCCATGGAGGAGGCTACTTGGGAGACCGAGCAGGAGATGCGGAGTAGATATCCCTACCTATTGAGACTCCAGGTATGTTTCTTGACCCACTCGAGGACGAGCGTTTGTTTTAGTTGGAGAGGATGTGACGACCCGGCCCATCGTCACGCAAATTACCGCCCTGTTTCCCCCATATTATGTCCCTCCATGATTTAATATCAGTGTTTGAGTTGATCGGATAGAGTTGGATTGTTTTTAGTTGGAAATGAGACACTTAGCCTCTTAGAAGGAAGCTTATTATGAAAAATTCAACCGGATATTGACAATGTAGTTAGAGGACTCGATGTGAATTTTGTCGGTTCGGTTAGCTTCGGGGGATCATTTGTGGCGTAGGAGAGCGATTGGAACTGAATTTGGAGGTTCGATGTAGAATTAGGCTTGAATTGGCGAAGTTTGAATTTTGGCGGATTCCGGTTGATATGTGAGATTTTGATCCGAGGTCAGAATGAAATTCGAGCATTGCAGTAGCTCCATTAGGTGATTTTGGATATGTGTGCAAAGTTTTAGGTCATTTAGAGGTGTTTTGGTTGGGTTTTTAATCAAATGCAAGTTTCGGAAGTTTTAGTTTAACTTAGGCTTGAATCCGTGGTAATTTGGTCATTCTTGTATTGTTGGATGTGACTTTATGATTGGAACATATTTGTGTGATGTTTTAGGATGGGTTGGCACTTTTGGTTGATGTCCCAGGGGCCTCGGGGTGTTTTTGGGTGGTCAATCGAAAGGTATTTGGCTTGTGGGGGTTGCAAAAATGTTGCAGAAGAATTTCTCTATGCGATCGCATAGACGACATTGGCATCTCATAGAAGGCTGGGAGAGGAGCCCTGTTTCGTGCTATACAGTCGCATTAGGGTCCAAGCGATCGCACAGGTCAGGGAACTTTGAGCAGTGTGTTCGCACAAGGTCGGGTGCGATCGCGCAGGGTATTTGGGCCTGGGATCCTTGGCAAGGTTTTGGTCTATGCGAACGCGGGGGTGTAGTGCAAACGCATAGGGTTATTTTGGGATGATAAAATTTGTTCTATGCGATCCTAGTGGTAGTGATGTGATCGTATAAGGTTAAAAATACCTGGACAGAATAGTTTTAAGGGTATTTCAGTCGCGAACCCATAACGTTTTCCACCATTTTTACACAACCTTGAGAGCTTGTTGGTAGATTCGGAAGGGGATTTCAACGAAAAGTAATTGTAGGTAAGTCTCGTGGCCAAGATACATCATTTAATTGAAGAATCATCCATTAATTCTCTGAAATTAGGTAAAAATTTGAAGAAGTTAAGGCTAGGTTTTTGGATTGTAATTTTAGAATTTGAAGGGGCATTTGAACTCCGATTTTGATGAATTTTATATGTACGGACTCGTAGCGAGACGAGTAATCCGGTAATGTACTTTTGTAATTTTTTGAGAAGTGGGACCGGGGCTTGGGTTTTACCAACTTCGTGATTTTTAGTGTTTTTGAGTAATTTTAATTGGGTTATGTTTCTTTAGCATATAGTAATGTATTCGTTGTGGTTTTGACTAGATTCGACACGCGAGGAGGCCGATACAAGAGGAAAGGGCATCGCAAGCTAGTTTTCGGCCGACTTGAGGTGAGTAATAGATGTGGATGATAACATGAGGGTTTGAAACCCCGATATATCACACATTGACACTATATTGAGGCGAGACACGTACTCTACGGCATCCGGGGTCGTTTGTAATCGGGGAATATGACTTATTCCACCCGAGTGATGTTAGTACTGTGTTATTGGTAAGAAATTTGTTGACAAACATCCTACTATGATTGTTTTGATCATATTTGGGCTGAATGCCGATTATTTGGATCCCTTATGGATTATTATCACTGTTTCCATGATATTGGCATGTTTTCATGATATCAGTCCTGAGATAAATACTATCTAGTAATGATTAGTAAAAAATTTGAGATTTTAATTACTAAATCTGTAATTCATGATAATTAGAACTTAAATGATAATTTGGTTGTGCCTTGTGGCTTGCATGAATATATATATATATATACTGATGGTGGATCGGACTGCACGCCGTAGCGAATGCTATGGTTACATTGCGCTTGGGCTGTAGGAGCCCCTCCGGAGTCTATACACACCCCCAGTGAGCGCCGTCGACGTTAAATGGATCGGGATATGCGCCGTAGCGGTCATGTGCATTGCATTGCATTCATGCATTATTGTTTACTTGTTCTACTTGTCATTACCTATTGATGTTTCATTGATGAATGTGTAGACTAATTGGTTATAGCTTTGCATTGTGCTATATTTGGAATTTCTTAAACTAATTGGTTATTGCTTTGCATCGTGCTATATTTGGAATTTCTTACTGTCGGACATTATACATGTCTATTACCATTGAGTTGGAAGTGCTCACTCTACTCCCTGCACCTTGTGTGCAGATTCAGGTACTTCGGGAGCTTAGTTGAGCTAGTTGCTATTTCCAGAGTTTCCAGGAGTTGTCGAGATAGCTGCTATGACGTCTGTAGGACCCGACTCTTCCCTTATCCCTTTATTATTTCCGTACTTTAGAACATATTTATTTTTGAGGATTCTTAACTCTGTATTATTTAGAGGCTCTAGACTCATGACCCCAAGTCTTTGGGAGTTACAGTTCATGTTAGAGTTTCGTACATTTAAGTATTTCAACTATGAGTATTGATATTTGATTTAAGTATTTAATTAACAAAAAATGGCCTAAAATGCCCCTGAACTATCCGTTTTGGTACAATAATATCCTACATCCACCTATTGGGCCAAATATGCCCTTCCGTTAAAGTTTTTGGCTCACAAATGCCCCTTGAGTTAACGGAGGGACACGTGTCATCGTCCTATTAGCCCATTCTAAATATTTCTTAATTAATTAAAAAAACTCATTATTCATACCTGAAAAATAATTTTCTAAAAAAAATTACTAAAAATAAAAAAAAAAAAAAAAAAACTCCAGTTTTTACAAAAAAAATAGATTTTTTTTTACTAAAACAATGTTTTTGTAAAAACAAAAATGAAATCTAAAAAGAAATTTTCTAAAACAATATTTTTGTAAAAACTGAAAAAAAAAAAGTAGATGTTTTTTGCTAAAAACTGAAAAATAAAAAAATCAAGTTTTTAGAAAATTATTTCTTTAAAAAACTGGAAAAAGAAATATTTTTAAAGAAATCCAATTTTCAAATAAATAATTTTCTTAAAACTGGATTTTTTTTAATTGATTAAGTGTGACACTTATTATGAAATTGTTAAAAATCAAAGGCTGGTGCTGGTGCATTTGGTACGGCAGATCACATTTTTCAGAAAATATTTTCTCAGAATAAATTGTTTTTTGAAAAATAAAAAAGTTCATGATAACGTTCTTTAATTGATTACTTGGTTTGTGAGTAAAAAATAATTTGTAGAAAAATATTTCCTTAAACCGATGATACGGTTAGCAAAAAAAGAGTGTTTGTATGAGATTTTTGAGTATTAAAATTTTTTGTACTGATATAGTCTAACTATAATAAGAATAATGATATAAAATCAAGAATCAAAATATTGTAAAGGGAAATAACTTTTATAATCAAGTAAGAGAAGTCATTTTTCGTAGATGCCAACCAAATATAAAAACTTTTTATACAAACACTATTTCCCTTTACAAAGTTCATGAAAATTGGAAAAAGAAATATTTTTAAAAAAATCCAGTTTTTTAAAGAAATATTTTTCTAAAAACTGGTTTTTTTTTTTTGTTGATTATTTCATTTTTTAGCAAAATGGGAACTTCAACTAAGAAAGAATAAGAATAAGAAGAATTGCTTAAGTAAGGTAGTCGCTTCTTTTTTTTGGTATACCGCTCTGCGAGCAGAGCGAATGAACATAAATCTTTCCGAATATCATGAATATCCTTCGCCCCTTATCTCCTCATCTTCCTATTTATAAGCCACAACTTACTTCGGCGTTTTCAGTTTTCCATAGAATCTCCGGAGCTTTCCTAGCCACTATACTTTTCTTTTTTTATCTTCTTTGTCTGAAAATTGGTTTGATTTGCTTCACCTATGAGAATTTCTACCAATTCTTCTATTTTTTTGTAAACACTGGAAAAAAATTCCTTTTTTTCTTCAGTTTTTAGTAAAAAAAAAGTTTTAGAAAAATTGCTTTAGAAATTTATTTTTCGAGTATGAATAATGAGTCTTTTTAATTAATTAAGAAATATTTAGAATGGGCTAATAGGACGATGACACGTGTTCCTCCGTTAACTCAAAGGGCATTTGTGAGCCAAAAACATTAAAGGAAGGGCATATTTGGCCCAATAGGTGGATGGAGGGCATTATTGTACCAAAACGGATAGTCCATGGGCATTTTAGGCCCTTTTTTGTTTAATTAATTGGTTTTGAGCTTCATGTTCGGGTTGAGAGAGTAAATAATCGGGCTTGCCTATCATTAGTATTGGGCGCCATCACGATCGGATTTGGGGTCGTGAGTCATTCTCTTTGTCAAGAAAGATTGGCAATGGGTATAGACCTCTTCCCTCCGCTGCTTACCCAATGGACCACTTAGAATAGACCGAGTTGAAGTCGGTAAGCATTCTGTAATCATTCCAGTGAAATGTCAAATGGTTTGGTAATTTCTCACGAGCTCTGGTTTTTTTGTTTATCCTCTAAGCACGAGTGTTATTTGTAGTTGTCAAGATTCTTTTTGTCTACAGCGAGAAGAGAAGATGACAAATGGTGAACGTAGGGTAAAAAAATTTATTTAGACGAAACCATACTAAATTACTGCAACAATATGCAACGTGTCTTGCCTGAACAACTTGAGCAACGTATGATGAAATTTTAAGGAATGAAGCGCTACGAGGCTACGACCCATTGGCTAATGATTTGGGGAAATTGGTAAAGAAGATGGTATGTGAGTGATCGTCTGAATTGGTAGTTATTGTGTGAATTTTTGATGTGCTCTTCCCGTGAGTGTCGTGGTGATGGAGTAATAGTGGTCCATCTATATGGCACTTTTGAGAGTGAGGGAGAATCCATTATTTTAATTTTAGCGGGATGGGGATCAATGGCCAAAAAAAGAAACTTGGATTATTTCGTAATATTCAGAGGCAATTGGGGTCATTTCACATAGTTTAGAACCAATTTGACCCGTTTTCCCTTTTATAAAAGACTAACATGTCGGAAAATATTTGCTCTTAATTTTAATAGATCTCTTGTCGAATGAAAAGAAAAATAAACAAGATATTCTTTTCAGCTCTTCGTAGGAGACGGAATATGGATAACATTTCTCACTAGCTATTTTGAGGAATAGATGTGGCAGCCAAAGGGCTATCCAAAAGTTCAAATGATCAAACTTCACTTTTTGCTACTACAATAACTCTTCTTCTATATAATTGATTCTTTTTCAATTTTCTGAATTTTATTTTATTTTACAACTGTAGAATTTTCGATGATAAACCATAAAACATCATCCAGGTAACAACTACTATTTGAAAAGTCATCCGGTGGATGTATAATCTTCAATTTTTGTGTAATTAGGCAGTTTCCTCTATTATTTTTTTCTCACTTGCAGTCTATTATGTTTGTCCTACTATATTAAATTAGACTTTCTCCTAATTAATGTCAGTCAACCCTTCTCTTCTTTTTCTTCTACATGCTTACAACTCCTTGCATATGATCATGTTTTGTTAGATGTTCATCCATTTTTATTCATTAACTATATATTCTTATTGAAAAAAATATGAAATTGATCGGCTAGTCTAAACTAATCGCAGTCACTAGCTAGAAAGAATTGTGTATAATATATGTGTGTTATATGTATATAATGCACATACATATATTTTAAAAAAAAAAGTGATTGGGTATTAATTTTTTGAAGTGGCTAAAAGTTATACATTTCTTATTTTTTTATGGAATTTTTACTTCCTATAGCACAGGTTAACACCTTATTTATTTTAAATAAATATCATTTAAAAATTATATCATATAGATGTTGTTTCGCTCAAAAGATGTTGAATACCTTTGAACTAATCAATCAATGTAAACAAAGGGATAATCGGAATCAACGGTAATATAAATTGAAGATTGATCGTCGGATTAGTATGTGTAGATAGCTTGTATATGAAGATAATAAAGTTTAATGCAGTATATAGAATAAGTGAGCAGTGGAAATGTTGATAATAGAGAGAAGAATGATATATAGAGAGAATTGTCTTATTAAAAATTGATCGATCCTTACAAATGGGGGGAGGCCCTTCCTTATATAGGAAAGAGGCCCCCTCGCCCAACTATTACCTTGATGCCCGGGTATTACAAGTATATTTGGAATATAAAACAGGGGAGGTTGGGGACGTCCTCCTAGACAAGTCCGCCGGTTCGGTATTTTAAGGGCGGGCCTGTATCCTTCTTGGCGTACGGCCATAAGTGAGGACGTCCTCGAATATTGCCGTCCTCGTAAAGAGGCGTCCTCGTCTTGCACTTCATCAGGACCGGCCACGTGCATGTACAAACTAGTCATACTATTCATCTGATTTGTCCTCATACGGATAGTCCCTCCACCTATTGGAGATGTGCCCGGGGCGTATCTGTGATGGGCGTATAGATCCAGCCCACGTTGGGTCCTGTGCACATGTGCATACGTGACATGTTCTTCTGAACCGTCGCCTGCTGACGGCGTGCATCATAATTACTATTGTTTTCAATGCTGGTCATAAAGTTGATTTGACGTTTCGGTTTCCCGCCTCTTTTCCGGTGCAAAAACCCTTCGAATTTTGCGCAGTAGCTTATTATAAATAGGAGGCAGTTTCAATATCATCCCTTCTTTTAGATCATCAGAAACTCCTTGCTTCTTGCCTTCTCATTTTCACATATTCGGCATTCATATCTCCTTTCTTAGCATCCTTGCTACCAATTTCTTACAGTACCCAGCTAGTAATCCTACAAGATTCGGAAAAATGGCTAAAGTTAGTCGTCGTCGAGAACCAGAAAGGGCAGAGACTGGTTCCGGAATTTTCCGGCGGTTAGGGGGTAGTAAGAAGGTTAAAAAAGCTATTGTCCCCTTGAAGGAAGACAATCTTCTTCCTCGTGACCTGAACGTGAGGAAGGACTTTTCTTCACCGGCGGATGCCGATGTATGGGAGAGGTCCACGTTCACAGCGAGCCAGCTACACAATCTCAGGGTGTCCTGCCACGTACCGGAGGAGGTGGAGACAAGTGTGGTCGGGGACGACCTGGTCTATGTACATCGACCGGGGTTCTGTGCCATCCATGAGTACCCTTTCATCATGGGGTGCGAGCTTCCGATCTACCCCTTGGCGGAGGCACTGTACCGCTTTTACAATATCTGTCCGGCCCAACTAACTTTGTATACTTGGAAAATCTGTCGGATCTTGACGACGTACACGGACAGGGATGGTATGGACGTCTCTGTCCACCATCTACTGCAGCTGTTCAGTACCGGCTACATGCGGGGCAAGATGTTGCACCTGAAAAATCGAGGAACAAAGGGCTTAGTCGTCGAGGCGGACGACAAGCCCAACCGCCAATTCTGGATGAAGTATTTCTACATCCGCACCTCGGACTTGGTGGCGGACGCGACCGGTTTTCCGGAGGTGTGGAATGCCAACCGTAAGTACGAATTTGTTCTCCCTATGTTTTTTGTACATTGCTTCATCATTACGCCATTTTTCAGGCACTAACATCTTTTGTTTTCTATACTTAGTGGCGGCGCGTACGCCTCAACCTGTCCCCAATATTAGGGCGTGGGTGAATCAACTGATCCCCTATGCCGAAGAGTGCAGGACGTGGGCAGCCTTCGGTTTGAAGTACGGCCTTCCAAGTACGGTCTCGACTTGCTAGTTTCTGTCTTTCTTCTCTTTTTTTTTATTTTAGGTGTTGCCGTAACTGGTGTTTTATCTTATCTTGATGCAGCTCGGAACATGGCGCGGAGACGGAGACGTCGTGCCGCTAGTCCCAACACTTTGGAAATAGAGCTCGTGGCCTCCGTCAGGCAGGGTTTTCCTGAGGTCGCCCAGCCCAATGAGGGCCAGACGGACGTAGTCGTATCTAGCGATGGGGCTGCCGAGATCACCGACCCGGATCTTGCCCGCACCATCCAGGAGTCTTTACTATCGGGCGCCCGATCCTTCTTGCTCCGCTCCAGAGCCGGCTATTGACCAGTCGCCTGGGGCGAACACAGAGCCCTCACCCCTTCCTGTTGAAGAGGGTGCTCCTGCTAATGATAAATCGGCAGAGCGGAAGAGGCATAGACTGCTCACCGGGAAGGGAGTGGTCGTGGACCAAGGATGAAAGAAACCGGCAGCTCGTCGTCCTGAGTCGAGGCCGGTCCTGTTGGGCGACGTCATCCGTCCGGTGAGAGACGCAGTGTTGAGTTCGGCCAAGGTGGGCGCCGCTACTCCGAATGCCGAGGGCGACAGCGTACCAGCTGTCGCCGCTGAGCCCGTGGGCTTTGAGGCGGCCTCAGAACCAGCAGATGTGCCTCCGCGAGAGCAAGCTGGGACGGACACGCTAGAGGCGGGTCAGCTCCGTCGAATTCTTATTCTGACGGGTTACAATATACTGGAGGAGAGTGGGCACGTCGTGACGGACTTTGCTTTATTGTGCGGAGATGCCGAATCGGAGTTGCTGAAGTCGGTGAGCGACCGCGACCTGTCTCGCCGAGTTGCCGGTACCGCCCTGCAGGTACGACTTGATATGTACATTCCCTTTTTCCTTGCTATTCTTTTGTTTCGAGGCTTTAGCTTGTCTCTTTTTTTTTGTAGACTCTCATTCTGGAGGTGGAGCGGAGCCGAAGGGACCGAAAGAAACTCAATACCCTTCGGAAGGCGTCAAAAAAATACAAGGAGGCCTGTGAGAAACACAAGATGCTCTCGAATTGCTTTTCCCAGGACCCGAATTTCCGCCTCCTCCGAGAGAGCGTTCAGTCGCTGGAGGAACAGCTGCACAAGCAGACGGAGCAGATTGAAAAGGCGGATGCTGACTTGCTAGCTGTTGTGACTTGGAACACCGAGCTAGAGAGCCTCCTCCAACAGCGGGGGAGGGGGGGAGGAGGGGAAATGGGGGGAATGGATATGGGTCGCGTAGCAATACTGGAGGCAAGTGAACTTCGCGCCAAGGTCGATGCCTTATCGGCCGAGCTTCAAGCAGCTTCGGCTCAAGCGGCGGTTGTTCGTCAAGCGGAGGCTTGGCCCAGTTAGGGACGTTCCTTGCGAAGCCCAGGATATGTTGGTGTACGCCGAGGCGAGGCGAACTGTGTTCGAGGAGCTTTACGCCGCCGACAGGGCTAGCGAGGCAGAGGTCGACGAGCAGCGTCGCCTGGTTAGGGTGGCTCGTGAAGCCTGTGGCTACGACCACGACTCCCCGGCCCAGACGGGCGGATCCTTTACTGATGCGGATCAGCTGGGCACTGGGTCTTGGATCGAGAGGATACTCCGGGATGATGGCGAGGACGGCGCCGATGGGGCTGAAGGAGATGGCGGAGGCTTTGGTAGTTGAGTAGGGCTTTATGTATTCTTGTAGTTTGTAGCCCCCTCCCCTTTGTAAATGTGTATAGACTTTTTAAATAAAGAACTCTTTTTAGTTAATGTCTCAAGTCTCCATTTATTTTTTTTACTTCCGTATTGTCGAGGTCGACCTTAGTCTTTAATTTGTATGGCGAGGGTCCCTCTGCCTGAATTCATTCTTGGACTGGGCGAACCAATATTTTGACGTTGAATGCACTTAGCCTGAGTCCCAGTTTGGGCGTGGTCGGGCTTATGCATCTTGCGCGGCCGTCCTTTCGACCCTTCATTTTGCCTTAGAGAGGCCGTGCCATTAACTTTTAATTGTTAATGCCTTAGGCTTTCGTTTCTCCTGGCGGAGGCCGTAGCCTTCTTCTTTGGACGTTTTAGGCCTTAACCATTTGTTTCATCTGGAGGAGGCCGTAACCTTATCCTTTAGATGTTTTTAGGCCTTAGCCTTTTATTCCATCTGGAGGAGGTCGTAGCCTTCTCCTTTAGATGTTTTTGGGCCTTAGCCTTTTGTTCCATCTGGAGGAGGCCGTAGACTTCTCCTTTAGATGTTTTTAGGCCTTAGCCTTTTGTTCCATCTGGAGGAGGCACTTCTCCTTTAGATGTTTTTAGGCCTTAGCCTTTCATTCATTGGAGATGGCCGTAGCCTTTCAAACAATATGGTCGTAGCCCTTTATTCATTGGAGGTGGCCGTAGCCTTTCATACAATATGGTCGTAGCCCTTCATTCATTGGAGATGGCCGTAGCCTTTAATACAATATGGTCGTAGCCCTTCATTCATTGGAGATGGCCGTAGCCTTTCATACGTCGTAGCCCTTCATTCATAGGAGGTAGCCGTAGCCTTTCATACAATATGGTCGTAGCCCTTCATTCATTAGAGGTGGTCGTAGCCTTTCATACAATATGGTCGTAGCCCTTCAATCATTGGAGGTGGTCGTAGCCATTCATACAATATGGCTGTAACCCTTCATTCATTGGAGATGGCCGTAGCCTTTCATACAATATGGTCGTAGCCCTAGTCCCTGTGATGTGCTATTCGTACCGACCGGTGCGCTTAGCGCATCAGAATAGATATGCAAGCGATTCCGGACATCTCCTTCGTCTCCTCATTAAAAACCTCTCCGGGAAAACCCAATTGGGACAAAACCCGGCGGAGGGAAAAAGAGTACGACTTGGGGGGTGTCTCTTAGAAGTGGAAGCTCTTGAGGTGTGAGATATTCCAGTTGTTTTGGAGTATCTTTCCATCCATGGTCTCTAGTTTGAATGCACCCTTGTCTTCTACTGCGATGTTTTTGTAGGGTCTGTCCCAATTGGTTCCCAACTTTCCCTCGTTGGGATCCTTTGATGCCAGTTTCTTGGCTTTTAGTACGTAATCGCCCGTCTTGAGTGGGCGAATTTTTGTCCTTTTGTTGCAGTACCTCTCGATCTGCTGTTTTTGCGCCACTAACCTGATATGGGCCATTTCTCTTCTTTCTTCGGCCTCGTCCAGGTCTTGTAGTCGGCTTGTGTCATTCTCATCTCTGCTTATGTGCGAATATCTAAGACTTGGTTCGCCGACTTCAACTGGTATGACGGCGTCGGTTTCGTAGACTAATGAGTAGGGAGTTTCTCCTGTGGAGGATTTGGGGGTGGTTCTATGTGCCCACAATACTTCCGGTAGCAGCTCAGGCCACAATCCCTTGGCGTCTTCAAGTTTCTTCTTCAGGATGTTTAATATAGTCATGTTGGATGATTCCGCTTGGTCGTTGGTGGATGGGTGATATGGCGTCGAGAGTATCCTTTTGATGTGCCATTTGTCAAAAAAGTCGGTTGTTTTTTGTCCTATGAACTGTCGTCCGTTGTCGAATGTTATTTCCTTGGGGATGCCGAAGCGACAGATGATGTTCTTCCAGATGAAGGCTATGACTTTTTGCTCGCGGATTCGGGCGTAGGCGCCTGCTTCTACCCATTTAGAAAAATAGTCCGTTAAAACTAACAAAAATCGTACCTTTCCTCGTCCGGGAGGCAGCGGTCCGACTATATCCATCCCCCATTTGATGAATGGCCATGGGGAAGTGACCGAGTGGAGAGGTTCCCCCGGCTGATGTATCATGGGAGCGAACCTTTGGCACTTCTCGCATCGTCAGACGTAGTCTACCGCGTCTTTCTTCATTGTGGGCCAATAATAACCGGCCCGTATCAGGCACCGCACAAGTGCTCTATTTCCTGTATGGGCGCCACAATGACCCTCATGGACTTCTTCCAGTACCGGATTTGTCTGGTTGGGCCCCAGGCACTTGGACAGGGGTCCTCCAAAAGTTCTTTTGTAGAGGTCGTCGTTCATCAGGCAGTATCTGGCTGCTTGCGTGCGAAGCTTTCTGGCTTCTTTTTGTCGTGCGGTAGTTGCCCTTCCTACAAGTATGAAAGGAACTGGTTGCGCCAGTCCCATGTTAGGTGTAGAGAGAATACCTCACTGCGATTGATGGCGGAATGCATGAGGGTGACGGTGCTTTCTTTGCTCAGGTTAGTAGCCGCTGCGGCCAGTTTGACCAATCCGCCAGCTTCGGCGTTGTGTACCCTATGTACTTGTTTGTAGCGACATTCATCGAATTGTGCCATCTGTTTACAGACTTCGGCTTGATACTTTTGTAATCTTTGCTCTTTGATCTGGTAGGCTCCGGCGACTTGATTTATCACAAGTTGTGAGTCGTAGTGCAAGACTAGTGGCGGGCCCTGTATCTGGTGGCCAATTTCAAACCTGCAATAACAGCATCGTACTCTGATTTGTTGTTAATCGTCTTGGGGCATCGTATGGACTGGCGAATGACCTCGCTCATGGGGACCTCAAGAATGAGTCCTAGTCCCGATCCCGAGGCATTCACGGCCCTATCGGTGTGGAGTATCCAGGGGTTCATGTTAGGGGCCATTTGCAGGGCCTCCTTCTCAGCCTCAGGTGAGATGACGGCGCTGAAGTCGGCTACAAAGTAAGCTAGGACTTGTGATTTGATGGCAGTTCTGGGGATATAGGTGATATCGTGCTCGCTGAGCTCTATAGCCCATTTGGCGAGACGGCCCGACAGTTCGGGCTTGTGTAGGATGCTTCTTAGAGGAAAGGTGGTTACTACCCGGATGGGGTGGCATTGGAAGTAAGGTCTCAGCTTTCGGGAAGCCGTAACCAATGCTAGTGCCAGCTTCTCCAGGGGTGGGTACCGAGTCTCAGCGTCCACTAGAGTCTTACTAATGTAATAGATAGGTGATTGCGTACCTTTCTGTTCACGGACGAGCACTGCGCTGACTGCAACCTCGGAGACAGCCAGATATATTAGTAGGGGTTCGTTTGGTTCCGCCTTTACCAGCAGTGGCGGGGATGTCAGGTACGCTTTCAATTCTTGGAGGGCCTTAACGCATTCGTCATTCCAGTGGAAACCGTTATCCTTTCTCAACACATTGAAGAACTTGTGGCACCTGTCTGATGATCAGGAGATAAAGCGAGAGATGGCGGCTATTCGGCCTGTCAACTTCTGAACCTGTTTCTTACTGGTAAGCGCTTCGGGTATCAAGGCAATCGCCTTGATCTGGTCGGGGTTGACCTCGATCCCCCTATGTGATACAAGGAAATAGAGGAACTTCCCAGATGCTATGCCAAAAGCACATTTTTCGGGGTTTAACTTCATCCCGTAACTGCTCAATATTTTGAAGGCCTCTCGCAGGTGATCGATATGGTCCTCCTTTTTTTCCGATTTGACCAGCATGTCATCAATATAAACCCCCATGGTCTTCCCGAGTTGTTTATTGAACATCTTAGTGACCAACCTCTGGTAAGTGGCCCCCGGGTTCTTCAGCCCGAAGGGCATCACCCTGTAGCAGTAGGTACCTTGGTGGGTGATGAAGGTGGTTTTTTCCTAATCCTCCTCGGCCATCAGAATTTGGTTATAGCCGGAATAGGCATCCAAGAAGGTCAATAGCTCGTGCCCGGCTGTGGTATCGATCAGTTGATCGATGTGGGGCAGGGAAAGGAGTCTTTAGGGCAGGCCTTGTTTAGGTCGGTGAAGTCCACGCACATCATCCATTTTTCGCTCTTCTTCTTGACCATTACCATATTGGCGATCCATTGCGGGTACTTTGACTCTCTGACAGAACCGTTGGCTAGTAACTTGTCTACCTCCTCCCGGACCGCCTCGTTGATGGCGGCATTGAATTTTCTCATGCCTTGTTTCACTGGTGGATGTAATGGATCCATGTTGAGCCAGTGCGTGGTGATATCCGGTGAGATCCCTAGCATGTTTGCATGAGAAAAAGCAAACGTATCTGCATGTTTAGCCAGAAATTCATGGTACTTACTCGGGTTCACGAGCCCGTGACCGATGTAGGCCCTGTTCTCAGGGTCGTTCTGATCTAGCTGAACCAGGTCGAGCTCCTCGGTCGTAGCATTGCAAGCTTCTATGATGTCCGGATCCCTTATGGCGTCGGCCGTCGGGTCTGCTTGAGTCCCCAACGTGGTTGATTGCTATGCCTTCGTGCTTTCCCCGCTCAATTGTCTGGTATAAGTGCAATCTTGAGTTATTTTATAACATTCCTGCGCTGTGTGCGGCTCCCCTTTAATGCTGAATATTCCCCATAGGGTAGGGAATTTGACTACTTGGTACAGGCTTGATGGGACCGCTCGCATGGCGTGTATCCATAGGCGTCCAATGATGACGTTGTAGGCCGTCTCCTGGTTCATCACATGGAAGGTCGTTTCTAGGGTGAAGCCTCCCGCAAGGACGGGCAGGGTCACTTCTCCTGATGTGCGTTCCACTGCATTATTAAAACCGGTTAGAGTTATGCACCTGGGAGTGATTCTGTCCTCGAGTCCCATCTGTGTGTGGACTCTCGGATGAATGATGCAGGCACCGCTTCCGTCATCCATCATGAATCTCCTGACATCGGTATCAATGATACGCAGGGTAATAACTAAAGCATCATAGTGAGGGAAACACAAATCGTCGACGTCAGACTTATCGAAGGTGATACTCCCTTCGAGGTCATCGTACCGTTCGTGGGAAATGGTTCTCTTTAGTCGATGTGTGTTGGTGAACTTGACGTGGTTGATGGTGGCGTCATCCCCCTCCCCGACGATCATATTTATCGTACGCGTCGGAGAGGGTGGCTTTGGGGGTCCCCTGGAGTGCTCCCGCCTGCGGCCAAAGTTAGCTTTCCCCTTGTCGCTAAGCAGTTCCTTCAGGTAGCCTTGATTGAGCATTCTGACGACTTCCTGCCGTAGGCCGATGCAGTCTTCAGTCCGGTGTCCTCGTTCCTGATGGAACTCGCACAGGACGTTGGATTTCCTCGTGGCTGGGTCTGACTTCATCTTTTGGGGCCACTGCACCTTAGTGCCAAGCTTCTCCAGTGTGTACACCACTTCTGAGGGCGAAACAAAAAAGTTATGTGATGAAAGTAAATGAGGCGTACCTCGATCGTTTCTGAGTGGGGCGACGTGACATTGCACAGTATCCGTGAGTCGCGGGGGAGGAAATGATGACCTTGCGTAGGGCTGGTGTCGTTCTCTGCTGGGGCGAGGAGGGAGTTCCCAGCGTCCCTTGTGTCGTCGATCCCTCCTTGCATCCGGGTGCATGGCAGCCAGCCGCCGGGTTGGCCCGTTGAGATACTCTTCGTCTGCCCGCACCTCAGCACAGTAGGCGTTGTGGATCTTGTCCCAAGTGGTGGGAGGGTACTTCATGAGCCGGCTCTGCAGCTTCTTGGTAGCCCTAGAGCCGTCCTTGTTGAGCCCGTTCTGGAAGGCCGCTACCGCCATTCCTTCCGACACATTTGGCAGGCTCATTCTTACCTTGTTGAACCTTGCGAGGAAGTCCCTGAGGCCTTCGCCCGAGGTCTGTCGTACGGCGAATATGTCGTTCACCCTTGCTTCCGATTTCTTGGAACCGGCATGCGCGGTGACGAATTTATCAGCTATTTCCTCGAAGGTCGAGATCGTCTTGGCGGGTAGTTGAGAGTACCAGGTTAGCGCCCCTCCAGTCAGTGTTTCACTGAACTTCTTTAGTAGTACTGACGGTACCAGTTCTTTAGATAAGTCGTTACCTTTTACTGCGGTGACGTAGTGGATGAGATGATCCTCGGGGTCGGTGGTTCCGTCGTACACCTTCAGGTATGGGGGCATCTTTAAGGTTTTCGGGATGGTGTAGAGCGCTGCCTCTTCGGAGTAAGGTTGTTCCACGAACCTTCCTACGTCCCGCTTGGGTAGTAGTTTAGGCGCCCCGAGAATCTTGTCGACCCTGTCTTGGTGCTCCTTCATCTGGTCGCGTAGGAACTGGTTTTCGCCCTCCATCTCCTTCATTTTTCTGAAGATGGAGGCTAGTGTGTCATCGTGCATCTGGGTCTCGATAGGTTGGCCGTTGGTCCATGTTTCTTCCTGTTCATTTGTTGCGATGGTGTTGCTGGTAGCCAGAGCGGCATTTTTGCAACCCTACGGTGGTTTTTCCACCAAGCGGCTCAGGGTGCTAGTCAGCCATTCCTCCAGTAGCCTCCTGACTGCTGGAGGTGCCTCTTTCAGATAGGAGTCCCTTCCTAGGGGGATGTGGGAGGTTTTAGCTTCAGGCGCGGTAGAGGGAGTAGCGTTGATGGCTGTGCTTCCCCCAACCATGTTCATAGCACTCAAGAGGTTTGTGGTGACTTCAGCCATAACCGTGGGTTGTGTGTTAATTTCAACCATCCTGAAAGAATTTCTTTTTTTTTATCGGATCTCGCGAATGTATACTACGAGTTTGATTCTCGAAATCCCTACAGACGGCGCCAAATTGTTTCGCTCAAAAGATGTTGAATACCTTTGAACTAATCAATCAATGTAAACAAAGGGATAATCGGAATCAACGGTAATATAAATTGAAGATTGATCGTTGGATTAGTGTGTGTGGACAGCTTGTATATGAAGATAATAAAGTTTAATGCAGTATATAGAATAAGTGAGCAGTGGAAATATTGATAATAGAGAGAAGAATGATATAGAGAGAGAATTGTCTTATTAAAAATTGATCGATCCTTACAAATGGGGGGAGGCCCTTCCTTATATAGGAAAGAGGCCCCCTCGCCCAACTATTACATTGACGCCCGGGTATTACAAGTATATTTGGAATATAAAACAGGGGAGGTTGGGACGTCCTCCTAGACAGGTCCACCGGCTCGGTATTTTAAGGGCGGGGCTGTATCCTTCTTGGCGTACGACCATAAGTGAGGACGTCCTCGAATGTTGCCGTCCTCGTAAAGAGGCGTCCTCGTCTTGCACTTCATCAGGACCGGCCACGTGCACGTACAAACTAGTCATACTATTCATCCGATTTGTCCTCATACATATGCCTTTTAAGGTTTATAGCAAAATATTTAATTTTGATTACCTCCTAGCCCTAAGCCACTTAATATGCTAATCAATTAAAGTTTTTTCTTTTCTCTCTCTACTTTGATACATCATATTCTCTTCCTCCGTCCCATTAAAATTTCTGCTCTCCTCCTCCTTCTAATGCACAACAACAACAACAAACCCTAACCCTCACAAAAGAAGCGCAAACCATAATTCTTTTTTGCTAATTTAACTTGACGGCGAAAAAACCCACAGAAGGAGAAAAAGACAAAGAACAAGACGTAGAACTTAAATTATCACAATGAAAATTGTCACCTGCAAAGGAGGTTGCTAAGCCACTCGCTACCGCCATTGAAATACAATTTTGAGAAACAATAGCGGATATAGAGAGAGAACTCCGAAACCCAAATTTGATATTGAGATTCGGAGCAGGTGACATATACATCTGGCGCTGTTGTTGCATCCGCTGCAACATGAGTAGCTAGAAATTAGGGTTTGTTCTTGAACAAAGAGATGGATTTTTGGGTTGAGAAACTTGATTTTCTGTTAATATATTTTTTGATGTATCGCGCTATATTGTATTTTCATTGTCTTTTTTTTTATTGTAATTCAATGTATCTCATTGTATTCCATGTATTTCATGGTATTCACTGTCTTCTTTTCACATTGTATTTCAATGTATCCCGCTATATTCTATGTATTTCATTGTATTTACTGTCTCGCTATATGCCATGAATGTATTCATATATATATATATATATATATATATTTTAATTAATATAATTTATGTATTCAGATGTATTATGTAATTTCTCTAAAGATTGCTATATTTTTGGGGTATTTTTTGGTTGAGAATCTTTTTTATAACTGAAAATATAAAATTTGTTTATAATTGAGTTTGTTGATTTATATTAGGAGTCTATTATGTTAATTGATTCACTTTACGTTTTAAAAATAGTGTAATCCCCTATTTCACGCCGTGAATACAATCGAATACAATAATCTGTCTAGCTATAATCCCATGTTTCACTCCATAAATACAATCCAATACACTCGAATAAAACAACTGATTAGCTGGACTTCCCTGATTCACGCATATTTTTGCTACTGTATTCATGAATACAATAACTTAAATACATCGAATACATCTTATAACCACAAAAAAGTATCTATAATCCATAATATAGCAAATGGTATCTACAAAGGACTAATTACTACAGAAAGATAATACTTTATTAAAATTTCTATTTTTTTAGTTGCTTACTTAACTTGTTTAGACTTAAACCACGCACCGACCTACTAAAGATACCCCTTAACACAAACTAATCCCAGCACTGTCCCATTGCTACTCCCATATGATATCAACTACAATTTAAAAAATATATGTTGCATCATTAGGAATTTGTATTTGGATCAGATATTCGAAATACGAACTAATCCGTACAATTTTAAATTATGGATTATGTTTATTAAAATTTCATATATCCGGATCGGATTCGAATTGGTATAATATTAAGCTGATCCGATCCTAAATACATAATTATTAGGACATGTATAAATACTAAATTTGATTTCGGATAGCCAGTACTTCCTTTACATCTTCCTCCAAGTTATTATTTTACAATTGCTGAATTTAGCTACATTGACACCATAGTACCCTCATAATTGCATAAACATGAAATTTTCTTGTTGTATTGCCTCTTCTACAAAGAAAATATAAGTATGACTTTTGCAACTCAGATGCATAACAACTCGAACCTCCAGAGAAATATTTTCTAAGAGATGCAATGCTGATAGAAGGGATGAAAAGCAAAAAGATGTTTGTATTATTACATAATATCGAAGAAGTAGATAAGGGAGATGCATTAGCCGATTAGATTAGCATTAGCCTTAATACTACTGTCACGACCCCAAATCTGGTCGTGATGGAGCCCAGCACATTGCTAAGCCAGACTGATCAATCAATAACAATAACGGAGCTAGAAGCTCTCCTTAGCCCATTTAAGCATGTCAAATCACGAAACAATAACGATACATATAACGAAAACGGGAACCAAGTCCCATAATACATCAACTCCCATAGACCAAGGGTCAAGAGTCATGAGCCTCTACTGAACATGAGTGTATAAAAGTTTACAAGGTACCAAGTGCGGAAAGAAAAGTCAATACAAAATCAAGAGACAGTAAGAAGGAATATCGGGTACCGTGATGGCACCCAGTCCCCACGACTAGGTAAGCCTAACACGTTGCGGAATCTATAAATTATAATTACTTAAATAAGAAACAACGGAAAATAACATAAAAGATATGTAATCCGTGCCACTTGGCACATACATCCGTCACACAATAAATAAACACTACCAAGATCCGGAACCCCACGGTAACACAGACTAAAAGAGAAAATACAACTGTGGCTCTATGTGTAAAGAGTATCTAACAACGAAATGAAGAAAAATGTCAACTAGTACTACTAGAATAGAAGGAAAGCCTCCGGATCCGCGGACGTAGCAGATCATACCTCGAGGTCTCCAGAAAAGCTGCGGAAATCACCTAGCACGAGCCTCCTCTGATGTACCTGGATCTGCACAACAAAAGTGTGCAGAAGAGTAGCATGAGTACACCACGGCGGTACTCAGCAAGTGCCAAGCCTAACCTCGATGGAGTAGTGACGAGGTAGGTCAGGGCCCTACTGAGAAAACAATAATATAATGATGATAACAAAATAAACATTTTAAATGATAATAATTTCCGAAATAACAATATTATGATAATTACTGCAACTGTCTACGATTAAGCTAACAACAATTAACCAACTCAAATAAACAAATCCAGGATCTGTGGGAATTGAACCCACAGTCCCATTCTCAGTACCTCCGGGTCTCCGGGAATCGAACCCGCAGCCCATGTCTCAATAATATCTCAATAACTCGGGATCTCGGGAATCGAACCCGTAGTCCCTACCAATAACTCGGGATCTCGGGAATCGAACCCGTAGTCCCTACCAATAACTCGGGATCTCGGGAATCGAACCCGTAGTCCCTACCAATAACTCGGGATCTCGGGAATCGAACCCGTAGTCCCTACCAATAACTCGAGATCTCGGGAATCGAACCCGTAGTCCCTACCAATAACTCGGGATCTCGGGAATCGAACCCGTAGTCCCTACCAATAACTCGGGATCTCGGGAATCGAACCCGTAGTCCCTACCAATAACTCGGGATCTCGGGAATCGAACCCGTAGTCCCTACCAATAACTCGGGATCTCGGGAATCGAACCCGTAGTCCCTACCAATAACTCGGGATCTCGGGAATCGAACCCGTAGTCCCTACCAATATCACATCGGGTCTCCGGGAATCGAACCCACAGCCCTGGGTCTCCGGGAATCGAACCCGCAGTCCACAAGCACAACCAATTAAGGAAATCCACAGAGAGAAATAATTATGCTCAACTATAACTTTACCGAAAAATAGTGCCAATAATTAACAAGGAGTTCAAATAAGGCAATTAGGCAACTAAACAATTAAGTGCTACCTAATCATGCTCTTCTAACCACTACCGGGTAAAATATCAAATTAACAACCAAGACAGGGATATCGCTCATCGAACATTTTAATAAAGTACGTGTTCAACAACCAGCGCATGTACACGCCCGTCACCTCGCGTACAAGGCATTTAAACTATCACATAATATCCTAGGGGTGAAAATTCCCCCACACGAGGTTAGACAAGCCACTTACCTCAATTCCGGTACAAAACCGCTAAGTAATAACCCTCTTGCCACGAATGTCGGCCTCCACAAGTGTAGAATCTGATAAAAATCAATAGAATCACATCAAAATAGGCCAATTGGGCATTACCCAATCAAATTAACTCAAAATACACCAAAACCCACAAGTTGCCAAAACCCGACTTTCGGTACGCTTATCGAAAAATCACAAAAATTATATATTCAGGTTCCTTATCTCAATACGAGTCCGTGCATATAAAATTTATCGAAATCGGACTCCATTTGCCCATTCAAATCAAAGATTTTCTAACATTTAGGCCTAGGGCTCAAACCCACCTTTAATCTTCCAATTTCAGTGAGATAATCACGGATTTCATGATAAACCAACGAATTAAGGTCAAGAAACTTACCCCCGATGATTTCCCGATGATATCCCAACGTTTTCCCCTTCAAAAACCTCTCTTGGAGCTCAAAATGGCGTTTTTGTGTATGGGGGTCGCGGGTGTTATGTTCTGAACTTAAGCTCACTGCCAGACATTTTCCTTCATCGCGTTCGCGTGGCCTGTCACGCGTTCGCGATGCTCTAGCCCATTTACCCTTCGCGTTCGCGTGACGCCTCTCGCGTCCGCGATGCACAACCGGCTAAACCTTCGCGAACGCGGCGCCAGTCCACGCGTTCGCGATGACCTTATTTCCCATCCAACCCGCCTTGCTCTTCGCGAACGCGACACAGGGATCGCGAACGCGGTGCCTCCCCTTCTTCCACTACGCGAACGCGACGCCTTGGACGCGAACGCGATGCTCTGCAGCACCCGGCCTACGCGAACGCGAACAAGGCCCTCGCGAACGCGATGGCTTAAATCTTGCCCAGTGATCTGCAGTTTTTCTGCAGACTTTACATGTTCCAAAGTGCCGGATGATGGTCCGAATTCATCCCGAGGCCTCCGGGACCCCAACGAAAACCACCAACATACTCCAAAACACGATACGAACTTATTCCAATCATAAAAACACGTCTAACAACATCAAAACCCATAAATCACATCGATTCAAGCCTAAGTTTCTTCAAAACTTTCAAAACTAACATTCAATCCAAAACCCGGCCAAATGACGTCCAAATGTCCTGAAAATTTGCGGACATATCCAAAATCACATAATGAAGCTACAGAAATTGTCTGAATTCCATTCCGACCCCCGGATCAAAATCTCACCTATCGTTCGGATTCACCAAAATTTCAACCTTCGGCATTTCAAGCCTAATTGAGCTACGGACCTCCAATATATATTCCGAACGCGCTCCCAACCCCGAAATCACCTAACGGAGCTAATGGAACCATCGGATTTCCGTTCCGAGATCGTCTTAACACTGTTCCGGCTATGGACCGTTTTCTAGTTTCAAAGCTCTTATTTAGGGACTAAGTGTCCCAAAATGCTCAAATTTTCAGAACCGACTCTCCCGGCAACCCACCATAGCAGAAATGAACTTAGGGGAACAGTTAAATTAGGGATTGGGGCGTAATTTTCTAAAACGACCGGTCGGGTCGTTACATCTTCCCACACTTAAAGATTCGTTCGTCCTCGAACGAGCATAGAAAACATACCCGGAGTAGTGAAAAGATGAGGGTACCGGCTGCGCATATCCTGCTCGGTCTCCCAAGTCGCCTCCTCGACCGGCTGGCCCCGCCACTGAACCTTTACCGAAGCGATGTTCTTTGACCTTAGCTTTCTGACTTGCCTGTCTAGAATGGCTACTGGCTCCTCAACATAAGACAGATCCTTGTCTAGCTGAACGGATGTGAAATCCAACACGTGCGACGGGTCACCATGGTATCTCCGGAGCATGGAGACATGAAATACGGGGTGAACTCCGGCTAGGCCGGGAGGTAAGGCCAACTCATAAGCAACCTCCCCAACACGCCTCAAAATCTCAAAAGGGCCAATAAATCTAGGACTCAGCTTCTCCCTTTCTTCCCAAACCTCATAACGCCCTTCATGGGCGAGACTCGAAGCATAACCCGCTCACCCACCATAAAAGCCACATCGCGAACCTTCTTGTCCGCATAACTCTTCTGTCTAGACTGGGCCGCACGAAGTCTGTCCCGAATCACCTTGACCTTGTCCATAGCCTCCTGAACCATATCAGTACCTAGTAACCCGGCCTCGCCCGGCTCAAACCAACCCACGGGAGACCTGCACCTCCTACCATATAGGGCCTCGTACGGTGCCATCCGAATACTAGACTGGTAGCTGTTGTTATAAGCAAACTCCGCCGGTGGCAAGAAGTGATCCCATGAACCTCCAAACTCAATCACGCACGCACGGAGCATATCCTCCAAAATCCGAATAGTGCGCTCGGACCGCCCATCGGTCCGGGGGTGAAATGCCGTGCTCGACCTCCACCCGAGTACCTAACTCCCGCCGTACGGCTCTCCGGAACCGTGAAGTGAACCGAGTGCCTCTATCTTGAAATGATAGAAACCGGAATACCATGCAGCCGAACTATCTCCTCGATATAGATCTCCGCCGGTCGCTCCGATGAATAAGTAGTGCTCACCGGTATAAAATGGGCGGACTTGGTCAGAGCCGATCCACAATAACCCAAATAGAATCAAACTTCCTAATAGTCCGTGGAAGCCCGGATACAAAGTCCATGGTGACGCGCTCCCATTTCCACTCTGGAATCTCAATCTGCTGCATCAATCCACCCGGACGCCGATGCTCATACTTCACCTGCTGGCAATTGAGGCATTTAGAAACATAATCAACTATATCCCTCTTCATCCGCCTCCACCAGTAATGCTGTTTCAAGTCCTGATACATCTTCGCGGCACCCGGATGGATGGAATACCGCGAACTACGGGCCTCTGCTAGAATCAGCTCTCGAAGATCATCTACATTGGGCACACAGATACGCCCCTGCATCCTCATGACTCCATCATCTCCGATGGTAACATCTCGAGCATCACCACGCCGAACTCTATCCTGAAGGACAAGCAAATGAGGGTCGTCGAACTGACGCTCCTTGATGCGGTCAAATAGAGAAGACCGAGAAACCACACAAGCTAGAACCCGGCCGGGCTCCGAAAGATCCAGTCTAACCAACTGCCTGGCCAAAGCCTGAACATCCATCGCCATAGGCCTCTCCGAAGCTGGTAGATATGCCAAACTCCCCAAACTCTCTGCCCGATGACTCAAGGCATCAGCAACCACATTAGCCTTGCCCGGATGATAGAGAATAGTAATATCATAGTCCTTCAGTAGTTCCAACCATCTCCTCTGACGCATATTCAGGTCCTTCTACTTAAGCAAGTGCTGCAAGCTCCGGTGATCAGTGTAGATCTCACAAGGAACCCCATATAAATAATGACGCCAAATTTTCAAGGCGTGAACAATGGCAGCTAGCTCCAAATCATGAACATGGTAATTCTTCTCATGCACCTTCAGCTGTCTCGACGCGTAGGCAATCACCCTACCGTCCCGCATCAATACCGCACCGAGTCCAACTCGTGAGGCATCACAATATACGGTATAGGACCCCGTACCTGTAGGCAACATCAATATAGGGGCCGAAGTCAAAGCTGTCTTGAGCTTCTGAAAGCTCGCCTCACACTCGTCTGTCCACCGAAAAGGGGCACCCTTTTGGGTCAATCTAGTCATAGGTGCTGCAATCGAAGAGAACCCCTCTACGAAACGACGGTAGTAGCCCGCCAAACCAAGGAAACTGCGAATCTCAGTAGCAAATCTAGGCCGGGGTCAATTATGCGGTGCACTATGCGACCGCAGAATCAACATGCAGTCCGCATAGTGACTGTGAGCACGTGATTTTTGCCTTACTTGAGAAGTACTCCCGGAAAATTCAAAAATAAAAATAGTTTCGTGTTGGGTATGATTTTTGTGATTTTTGTGTTATTTTTATCTTTTGTGTGCACGTTTATTTATTTAAATTAAAAAATATAAAAAAAAATATATATGCTAAGTTTTGCATTTTTCAGCGTTTGATATCGAAGTCATGTGATTTACATTTTTGGGTGATATGTAATCGTGTGCGTTAATTGTAGTAAAAAACAGCGGTGTTATAGGTTGGTATATATACATATGTGTATATATATATATATGTATGTATATATACATATATATATATATATACATACACACATGTACATAATACATCATGAAGATCCGAGTTGGGCCAATTTTAGTCTAAAAGTCAGGCCCAAGTGAATTGCTTCTGATCTGGCCCAAATATCCGTCCAGCTTCAGCCTATGTAACGTTTGATCTGGACCGTTGGATTTATTATCCAACGGCCCAGATTAATCCGTTAATTCCAAAATTCAGCCAGCTTAGGACTTAACCAAACGGCACCGTTTGGTTTAAGTGAGAGGATCCTGATCGTTGATCAAGCTTGATCCAACGATCAGGATTTAACTACTCAAAATGTATATAAACCCATTTCCATACCCCGCCCCCCCCAAGCCAGACCCCCCCTTCTCCCTTCGTCTCCCAAAGGTCCTTAGAGACCAGGCGTAACGCCGCCGTCCGCCACCTTGCGCCGCTTGCCGGAAATCGCCTCACGGCGGTTCCGGTAGGCCAATCGAACCCAAACCAACGCCAAAACCTTCCCCTTACCTTCCCCATCACGATCCCAGCTTCCATTAACCTCGAATCTTGCCGGAGCTCCTCGAATCTTCATTTGAAGATTCGAGTCAACTCGAACTTACGCCAAATCACCCCAAACTCACCCCAAACCCTCCCCGTACCTCCCTCATACCCACGCTAACCTTGGTTTGCTTCGAATCTAACCAGAAATACAAAAGCCCCAAATCCCACCTTCAAGAACCCTAGAATTCGAAAACTAGGGATTTGGTCGGAATTAAAGCAAATTGAAGATAATAGATTTTAATTGGAAGGTTTTCGTTCGAAAATATTTCAATTAAAATCTATTAACTTCAAAAGAAGGCAATTTCAAGTCTCCTCGAGCCCAAGTCCGTGCGTTTTCATTTCTCTTCTCACTGTTTAAGGTACCTTTCTGTCTATTTCCGATTTTTATCTATTAGTATAAGTGTCTATTGATTCCATTCTTTTAGTTAAGTTAGCTACTTTCTCTGTTTTCGTTTCTCCTCCTAATCAAGACCTTTTTATTTGGTCAAATCATTTTCTTTCTGATATGTTCGGCTCATTGTTGTTGTTGTGATTACATTGTGTTCAATCTAGTTAAATTCGTCGAATAGTTGACTCGGATTGTTGCCCCCTGATTCTGCCCCTAGGCATAAGTTGAATATCGATTATTCGTTGTCGATTATATAGCTCGTAATTGATTAAACGAATGTCGCCATCTAATTGCGTAGGTTTGATTATTTGAAATTCTGGATAGTTGATTAAGCTATTGAATCGAATTGGGGTGCTGTGTGATTTGAAATTGAAATAGGTTTAGGATAAATTGGTTATAGCTGAATTGGGACCATATGGTTTAGAGTTAATTCAAATAAACCTGGCCAGCATGTTGGAGGGACTGTCAGTAGGTTTGTTTATCACTGTGTGTGCAGTGTAATTGGAAAACATAAGTAACATGGGAGCTATCTGGCAGGGTAAGGGGTTTTGAATAGAAAAACAGGTTACTAGTACGCTTTTGGATTAAAAAAATGAGATTTAAACATTAAGTGATGGGTTGGGCAGAGAATATTAGGGCAAGAAGTTTATTTTACATTCTTAAGTGCTCTTAAGAGCTGGACAATCAGTACATATGTGGAGGTTAAGCAGGCTGGCCTGGCCTTTAGTTTTGGTTATAAATAGATAGACACATTTAGAGAAAAGGCAGATTATAGAGGGAGATTTGAGAGCATCCTGGAGAAGCAAAAACAGTAGCATATTCGTAAACACTTGAGAGGATATACATAGAGAGGTTGGAGAGTACACTGAGAGTGACAAAAAGTCACTGTTTCATTGGTTCTTAGTCACTGTTGGTTGAGTATTTGGCCATTGTTGTAGTGTTGGTTCTTTGTTAGTCGAGTGTTGCTGCCTGGGCTTGCTGTGTGGGGGCTGTTGGTCTCTTAGTTGTGGTTGTCTTTGCTGTTACTTCTTAGCTCTCATGCTATTGTTGTTGGTTTGCTTCACTGGTGGGATTTTGGTGCTGTGATTGCCTCTTGGCTTTTGTTTTTGTTCTATCTCCTGGTTGTTGCCTGGTGCTGTTTGTTGTTGGTGTGTCGATTGGTTGTTAATCCTGCTGTTGGGATTGTGGTTGGCCACTGGTTGCTGTTATTATCTTGGTTGTTGCTGTTGCTGTGTATATAGTGGCAGTGACTGCCACTGATTGTTGTTGATCTGCTGTCTGCTGTGTTTCACCGGCTTAACTGATCTACATTCTTTTGCTTTGACAATTTCCAGGTATTTCACTACTGCCTGAAGTTGTAGACATGAATGGAAGCAATGAAACTTAGCTTATTGTTTATCATATCCTTTTAGC
This sequence comes from Nicotiana noctiflora, assembly GCA_032618575.1. Lineage (NCBI taxonomy): Eukaryota > Viridiplantae > Streptophyta > Magnoliopsida > Solanales > Solanaceae > Nicotiana > Nicotiana noctiflora. The sequence continues at coordinate 96,207 of JASVEL010011833.1, forward strand.
CCATGTTAAAACTTAGTTAAATACATGTGTACTCATTAAGGAGAGCCCGAATATGTAATAAGCTGTATGTGTTGTAACTGTGTTAACTTCATGTTTCCCTAGCCTGTTGTAGTAGAAATGGTCCATTGGAAACACATTATGCGATAGATAGATGAATCAGTGAAATACATATTGTTATAGGTGTCAATTTGTTCAAGTTAAAAGTGTATAATAACTAACATCCAGTGTAGAAATAAATAGAGGCATAATGATGGTAGTTTGGTCGAAAGTTATGAATTAGTAAGTACCACGCTCAATGTTCAAGTAGTTAATTGTAACAATAAGCGTGTAAATCCTGTTTTGTCTATAGCTTGTTAAAAAGGGGAATCAGGACGATTGATGTATCACTCCGTTGCTATTAGATTATCAGTATACTTTAGCTCGTGTATGTCTACTATGATCTAGATCCTTTACACGAAAGCCGGTTATCAATTTGATTAGATTAAAATCGGAAACATGTTCAATATTCTTTTCTTAAATAAAACAAAAGTTTTCTGTTGACTAAATTAGCTTAGCTAATTTGAATAGAAATCGAAGTTTAAGTAGTCTAAGAGCATAGTAAAGAGGAAATCGTCTTCTGGCGTTCAATTTTGAGTCGGGGCTCTATTGAATGGCCCAAATAAAAGAAAATATCAAACTAGTAGGTAATGATAAACGATTAACATTTTCTTTATTAGAGACAAACAAAAATAGAGAATCATAGTTCGCTTCGAGGTTGCCCTTTAAATAAAATGATGAGACGGGCCTCGCCGCATTACACACAGAATTGCGGGGTCCTCAATTAATTATTACAAAAACCTTAGACTTGGAAGGACCGTCTAGTGAATTTCACGGTCCTTTTCTCAAAGTAAATAGACGATAGACTCTTTAGGCACGACTTGAACTAAAAATTACTTTCCTGAATACGGGTGTGCATTTATGTGACCCAGATCTTACTCTCGGCGAAACTGAAATACATTAGAGTCGCAGGCGTACTGGTTACGGTGCGGCTCGAAATGTGTTTTCGTAACGTCGCAATTCTTCTAAAATTAAAAGCGGAGCATTAAAAGCACATAGTTAAAATATATAAAGAAATCAGATAAGAGTAAAAAAGTACAGTTGAGCGACCGTGCTAAAACCACGGAATCCGGGAGTGCCTAACACCTTCTCCCGGGTTAACAGAATTCCTTATCCGGATTTCTGGTACACAGACTGTAATACAGAGTCATAAATTTCCTCGGTTCGGGATTAAACCGGTGACTTGGGACACCATTATTTTCCCAAGTGGCGACTCCGAATTAATTAAATAAATCCCGTTTCGATTGTCCTTTAATTGGAAAAACTCCCTCGCTCCCTCGCGGGTGCGTAAAAAGGAGGTGTGACAGCTCTGGCGACTCCACTGGGGATACTGTCTCTGAACTTCGGTTCGGGGTCTAAGAATTCGAGCTCATTTAAATTGTTGTTTTGTCTATATCTGATTTTATTACATGTCTGATTAATGTGCTACATGTCTACCGCTTTGATATTAGTTGCACTGTATATACAAACTGCTATATGTTTACCGCTTTGATATTGCGTGAACCGTATATAAAATTGTGCCGAAAACCCGTCTCTTCCTACCCCGGGGATGTGCTTACTGGTTGAGACTCCCCTTTCTGTTAGTGTCAATACCAAAAATAAGAAAAGAGGCAGGATAAGTTACAAAGCCGGACGATCCCGCGGGTCCCCGGTACGTAGCTCCCTCCTCAAATCCGAGTCGTCCGCTCGGGTACACGGTCTAGTATCATTGAAAAGCATGAGGATATTGAGCCTAGATTCAGGACGTTTATTTGCATCATCTCTGACTTAGGGGACTCAACACAGGGGTTGGGTCCGTCTAGGACAGGTAACCTGAAAGGAAAGACCATCTTGCCATATCATATTTGTTGTGAGCATTTATTTAGACTGACATGCTGACCGGGTTCCTTTAAATACCGAAGAAAAAGAAAAACACGAAAGGAAATAAAAAAAAAAAAAAAAAAAAAAAAAAAAAAAAAAAAAAAAAAAAAAAAAAAAAAAAAAAAAAAAAAAAATATATGTTTCACCAACAAGTCCACGAATTTAGTTTGCCAATAAAAGACGGCAGAAGATTGACTTTGCCGAAAAATGGGTTTTTGACAAAATGTGTTTTTGACAGTCAATAAAGGAAAGATAGTTGTTTTGACGGACCGAACTACGCGAGTTTGATTCTCACCGAGTGTGAGATACGTAGGCAACCTCTAAACGGGTCCAACTCCCATATATTTCAAAATTAGTTTTAATGGCGGAATGCCAAGACATTTAATTTTGCCTTAACAACCACTCTTTCTTACCAGTCAAATCCTGAGGCCCGTTTCGTTTTTCAGAAAAGATAGTTTTGGGACAAATAAAAATTTCGTTTTCATCTAAGAATTACCTTAAATAAATGTGCAGAATGAGCACGAGTCAGAATACAACCGAAGCTATCATAAACAAGGTCCCCTTAAGTTTGCATAGGTGGTGGAGCGACTTGGGCGAGCAAGGACAAGATGCCGTTAAGTTGTACTTGGGAGATCTAGTAGGGCTGCTGAAAATTCCCCCGAGAGGAGACATCATACGAGCTTTGATCTCATTCTGGGATCCGGCACACAATGTGTTCCACTTTTCAGACTTTGAACTCACACCAACACTGGAAGAATTAGCCAGATATGTCGGAAGACCAAAAGTCCCGATGAGGGAACAATACCTTATTGCACCAAGGGTAGTGACAGTACATCGGTTTTTGGATACGGTAAAGATCCGCAGAACTGTACACAACCCAGACTTATCAGAAGGGTTCTGCACTTTGGCATTTCTGTATGACAAATATGGTCACTATGGGGGCTTCAACAAACACGAAAGCAAAATCTGCAGCGGGGACAATCGATTAAAATGGGAGGAGCATAGACGCATCGCCTTCATGATAGCTTTCCTAGGTTCATTGATATTTCCTAGAAAGGATGGGAACATCAACATACATGTGGCAGGGGTCGTCAGTACTTTGATGAAACAAAACAACAAGTACTTTGGCTCCCATGATAATATCAGACATCTTTCGTGCACTCACCATCTGCAAAGCTGGAGGGACTTTCTTTGAAGCATGCAATGTATTGCTCCAAATGTGGATGACCGATCACTTATGCCGCCATCCGCAATTTATGAGGTATAGTTCACCAAAGAAAACTTGTATAGAAGAATTTCCTGCGAGGGTTGAGGGATATGAGTTGCCAGAGGGGATCAGCGGATGGATACGACTTTTGCGTTCGACTACAGCCAACGGAATAGAATGGACGTTTGGTTGGCTACCCGTGGAAGAAGTCATATATGCATCGGCCGCAGAATCGTACTTATTGCTAATGGGCCTCAACAACATCCAGCCCTACGCACCAGGTCGAGTATTGAGACAGTTGGGACGATGCCAAATAATCCCGAAAGAAGAAGACCTCAGCCCGCATGTAGTTGAAATTGGACCAGGAGGACAGTTCCCTGAAGCACCGGTCCGAAAGATTTGGAGTGAGTGTCAGACATTAAAAATAGACACTCGGGTGCGAGATCGAGCTCGGGGCGAAGTATCGTCGGAATATCCCGCATGGTATAGTAGAGATCTGGAGCATCAAAGGCCCGCAAAAAGGCCTCACCTCAGGGAGTTTGCTGGAGCGTCACGAGAACAATGGGACTGGTTGGCCAGAGAAGAAGCCTATAGAACAAAGATGAGCAGGATAGAACAACGGACCCAAGAACTCCAATTTGAAATGGATGTGCAAACTGCCGCCAACGAAGGAGACAAAAAGAGGTTGGCACAAGAAAATGACTTTTTGAGGGCTCAGATCCAGCAAATGAAAAGGGACGCCGACAGACAATTGAGGAGTCGAGCAGACGAAAGATTGATAAAGGGTTTGAGAAGCCAAGTTGCCGATGTCCAAAGAGAATTGGAAGAGTCGAAGGCCCAAACAATGAGGATCCGAGCTAGCTGGAGAAAGGAGGCACATCAACATGCACTTCACCTACAACGGGTGGAAGAGGATTACACCGATATCGTCACCAGTTTAAGGGAAGCAAATGTTGTCCTCAGAGAACGGGTTTTCAAGCAAGCCCAAGATGCCAGAGCGGACCTCGACCGTTGCCACAATCTGATGGCTCGACTGCAAGAACAAATAGACAGGCTCTTAGACCAAGTCACCAACAACGCTCGAAGATTGGGGACGAAAAACCAGCAGATAGAGCGGCTACTCGGAGAAAGGGACATGATCAAGGACCGAATTGGAGAAATCGGGCACTATGTCACCATGAAGTGCCTAGCTTGTGAACGAATGCCCCGCGCCGACCTTTTCGCTTCAATTATGGGTTATGTTCATCGGATCATGGAAGAGCTGAGGGGACTACATAAGGACCTCACACCAAGGCCCGCGGCAAGGCCGAATGATGCCCCGCGGGCCCCCAGGGATTTTAGGGCATTAGATTTTTGATTAAAAAGTGTATTTTGAAATGTTGGCATTTTTATCTTTATTTTCCCAAGTCAAGCATTTTTCTTTTGTTTTTGCTGATTATTGTAAGACGTGTTTTGTAACTGCACGGTTTTTGATATAAAAGTTACTGAATTTTGCCACAATCTTGTTAACAGAACTACGCTCGGTCTGATTCACGCAAAAACGTGATACGTAGGCAATCCGCATAAGATTCGACCACCACTAAAAAGAAAGACAAGAATCCAAAGGCTAAATAACAATAAGGTTTGCAAAGATAGTCGAAAAAGAAAAAAAAAAAAGAAAAGAAAAGGAAAAAGAAAAAGAAAAAAGGGCCGGAATGACGCATGTTAAAGAGTACACGTAGAAAGGGTTATTTGGTTAGGTGTATTGCATCCAACGTGCTATAACATATCTGTCAAACTCGGTGAACTAACAAGTTTGTTGCGCATTCCAGAAAGTTTAGCAGTTGGTTTGACAGAATATCCTGGCCAACCATCCCTACCGTACTAGATCCAAAGGACCAGTTACAGTAAGCATGTCGAGTTCTGGCAAGAGTCTCGAGGAAGAAAAATCCGAGCTACAAATCATGAAAGAAGAGGTAGACCGGTTAAAACAACAGATAACAGAGATGCACCTGGCCTGGGCCAGGGAACAGCCTTCACCAAACCGCCCTACTCTCGCCTCAGCTCCGGAACATCCGCCCGTCGATCCTTCAACAAGCGCCCCGAGCTATCCATACTTTCAGGGGGAAAATCCATATGCCACCCACATTCCACCAGCCAAACCAAATCCTCCTCCAATCACCCCCGTTTTTGTAGCACCTCCACCCGCTCCTCTGCAAAGGCCGGCCAGCGAGCCATATGTTCAGATCCATGACAACTCTTACTATCCTCCAGAGCCTACTTTCAGGGCTCCTGAACCACAATCACATACACCTCATTGGGATAATCCGGCAGAACCGGAAAAACACTTCCAAAGTTCGGAACACGAGGAAGTTGCCAGAAAAGTTAAAAGCCTGGAGCAGTCCTTCAAGAACATGCACGGTTTAGGCAACCAGGTCAGCGTCGCCTATAAGGATCTGTGTCCATTTCCGGACGTCCAGTTGCCAGCAGGATTTAAAATGCCCAAATTCGACCTATACGAGGGGCATGGTGACCCAGTGGCCCACCTGCGGGGGTTTTGCAGTAAAATGAGAGGGGCCGGAGGACGGGACGAGCTTCTGATAGCCTACTTCGGCCAGAGTCCGGGAGGATCGGCGTTGGAGTGGTACACTAGACAGGATCCCAGTAGATGGTTTACGTGGGATGATCTGGCTCAAGCTTTTATCGGCCAGTTCCAATACAATCTCGAGATAATCCCCGACCGCCTATCATTGCTAAAATTAGAGAAGAAGCCTGCTGAAAGCTTCAGGGAATTTGGTTTCCGATGGAGGGAACAGGCGGCCAGGGTAGATCCGCCGATGAGAGAAAGCGAGATGGTGGACTACTTCTTACAGACATTAGAGCCCACCTACTTCGGACATCTGGTAACGTCCATAGGCAAATCATTCACCGAGGTAATAAAAATGGGGGGTATGATCGAGGAGGGTTTAAAGGCCAACAAGATCATGAGTTACTCAGCACTGAAAGCCACCACGCAGGCTATCCAAAGCGGTACTGGAGGAGTACTGGGGAAAAAGAGGAGAGAGGAAGTTGCGGCCGTCGAGTCCGGGGCATGGTTCAGAAATAGAGGCCCCGCACCCCAATATAGCCCACCCCAGCCTCACCACCAAAATTACTCCCACAACCCATATAGCCACCCGCAACATTACTATCCCGCACCTGATCCCCATTTTACTGTCCACCATGCACAGTCCTATTCTGCACCTCCTGTCCATGCACCGTGGCGTGCACCAAACCCGCAAAACAATCACCCACCCCCAAGAGCTTACGGAAACCCCTCGGGCACGAGTTTCCGTCCGAACCAGGCATTCAGGGGCGACAAGGCGCCGAGGCCAAAGACTTTCACTCCCTTAGGAGAGTCTTACACTAGTCTGTTCCACCGGTTAAAGCAGGTAGGGTTGCTGAATCCGGTTGAAGCTAAGCCGCCAAACCCTCTTCCGAAGAACCTGGACCATTCGGTAAATTGTGCCTATTGCTCGGGATGTCCGGGACATGATACAGAAAAGTGTTGGAGGCTGAAGACGGCCATCCAGGAGCTCATTGACACCCGCAGGATCGAGGTCCAGACTCCAACAGAGCCCAACATCAACCAAAACCCGCTTCCAACTCATCATGAGACCAATATGATCGAGTTGGTACGGGCGGAGGAAGGAAAGGAGAAAGCCTCTCAGACTGTAATGATGATTAAGTCTAGCGGGGCAGGAACGAGAAAAGGGCCAAGCTTTGATGAGTCGCCCAGTTGCAAGAAAGACATACCAGGAGAGTCGGAAGCAGGAAAGGAAAGTGTGAACGAAGTACCGGTGAAGCCGGCCAAGATAGTTGTACCAGGGGCAGCAATCAAGCCCATCCTGACAGTAGCAGGCGTTCGAATGGATCCTTTCATCATCCAGCCGGCAACACAGCTGCCAGTAACTGATAACCGGGCTGTCCCATGGAATTATGCTCGGATTACAACGACCTACAGAGGAAATGAGGTGAAAGAGGAAGTTTGTGAAGCCCAAGGGTTGACCCGCTCGGGGAGATGTTTTGCCCCCGCGGAATTGAGGAAGACCACTCCGGCAGTATTGAAAAAGCCGGTCACTGATGAAGAGGCGGAAGAATTCTTGAAAAAGATGAAGCTGCATGACTACTCTGTCTTAGAGCAGTTGAAGAAGACTCCGGCGCAAATATCATTGCTATCCTTGCTGATACATTCCGAAGAACATCGGCAAGCATTGATGAAAGTCCTGAATGAGGCACATGTACCGGATAAAATCTCAGTGAGCCATTTGGAGAAGATCACCAATAGGATCTTCGAAGCAAATCGGATCACCTTCACCGATGACGAGTTGCCTGAGGAAGGCACCGAGCATAACAGGGCTTTATATCTTACGGTGAAGTGTGAAGAGGCGGTGGTTACCAAAGTTCTTGTCGATAATGGTTCCAGTGCTAACATTTGTCCTCTCTCTACACTGGGCAAATTGAAGGTAGACATCGGCAGGGTACGCAAGAACAGCGTATGTGTTCGAGGGTTCGACGGAGGAGGCAAAGCGTCGGTCGGTGACATAGTGCTAGTCTTGACAATCGGGCCAGTGGAGTTCACCATGGAATTCCAGGTGCTGGACATGGTGGTGTCATATAACCTCCTAATAGGGCGACCATGGATTCATGCCGCAAGAGCAGTTCCATCCAGCTTACACCAGCTCGTCAAGTTTGAATGGGACCAGCAGGAGATCGTCGTCCATGGAGAGAACGATCCACAATCGGGCACCATCATTCCCTTTGTTGAAACAGAAGAAGATGTTGGGCCGTGGGTGTATCAGGTCTGCGATGTGGTGTCCGCCCACCGAGTTCCGGAAGGGGAATGTATTCCCGGCGACAGAACAATTACTGCGGATGTCATGGTGGCGCATGAAATGTTGCGACATGGTTTCGTACCCGGTAAAGGGCTAGGTGCATCTCCGCAAGGAATTATACAACCGGTATCAGTGGTCGAAAACTTGGGAACCTTCGGCTTGGGATTCCAGCCAACCTCAGAGGACATCCGGCGAGCAAAGAGGAGTAAGCAGAAAACATGGGTGCTCCCAAAGCCTGTTCCACGCCTTTCCCAATCTTTTGTCAGGTCCGGAGCAAGAGGACATCCAGCGCCAAAGATTCCCGGTCCTACGGTCAGGCCAGACGAAGAGTTCTTCAGGAAGTTCGAGGACCTATTCACAGATGTATGTATGCTCGAGGACGGTGAAGGATCTAGTCACGCCGAGATACAATTTGTGGGACCAAAGGCAAAACTGAATAACTGGAAGGCTACTCCTCTCCCTGTCCGGAAGGAGTCTTGGTAGTTTGTCTTGGATTGTTTTTCTTTCGAAGTTTTGTATCGGGGGTTTGTCCCCGGAGTAAAATCCCGTTTGTTTTGTTTATTTTTGATTTAAGTTTGCAGTTTGTTTTCCCTTTGTACAATTCCCATCAATGAAATTTGGTTCCTTCGTGTCTAATTTTGTTTATCTTTTCTTCTTTTTACTTTTCTGAACAGCCTTCTTGCAACTGATCTTAATGATATGGCGCACTTAAAGATTAATCAACCCAGTCTAGAAAGTCAATCGGGTTTGGAAATAATAACACATGAAACAAGAAGTGACGAGAGTGAGTCAGAGTACGGCGATGATGAAGCCGTGGAAGAAATCGGTGAAGAATTAAGTCACTTCGAGGAAAAGCCCAAACCGAACTTAAATGATACTGAGGCCGTTAATCTAGGGAATGCTGATGACGTCAAAGAAACCCGGATAAGTGTCCATATTGAACCCAATCCGAGAGAAGAATTGATCAAAACACTCATGGAGTTTAAAGATATTTTCGCATGGTCGTACGACGACATGCCAGGACTCAGCACTGATCTAGTGGTTCATAGATTACCCACTGATCCGGCATATCCTCCCGTCAAGCAAAAGCCGCGGAAATTCAAGACGGAGATGAGTGTGAAGATTAAGGAGGAGGTAACCAAGCAGTTGCAGGCGAAAGTCATTCGTGTCACTCGATACCCCGAATGGTTGGCTAACGTAGTACCGGTGCCAAAGAAAGACGGAAAGATCAGGGTATGCGTGGACTATCGCAATCTCAACAAGGCAAGTCCTAAGGATAATTTCCCACTCCCCAATATCCATATCCTGATTGATAATTGTGCCGGACGCGAAATCGGATCCTTTGTGGACTGTTATGCGGGATATCATCAGATTTTGATGGATGAAGAGGACGCAGAAAAGACGGCTTTTATCACACCGTGGGGAACTTATTGCTACCGAGTGATGCCGTTCGGTTTGAAGAATGCAGGAGCAACATATATGAGGGCGATGACTACGGTATTCCATGACATGATACACAAGGAAATTGAGGTGTACGTGGATGATGTGATCATAAAATCTAGGCGTCAAGAAGACCATGTCGCTGACCTCAGGAAGTTCTTTCAAAGACTCCGAAGGTACGACATCAAGCTTAATCCGGCCAAATGCGCATTCGGAGTTCCATCAGGAAAGCTGCTAGGATTCATCGTCAGCCGACGGGGCATTGAGTTGGACCCCTCCAAAATCAAGTCCATTCAGGAGTTACCCCCGCCGAAGAATAAAACAGAGGTAATGAGTCTGTTGGGAAGGTTGAATTACATCAGTAGGTTTATTGCCCAGCTTACGGCAACTTGTGAACCCATATTCCGCCTATTGAAGAAAGACGCTGCGATAGAACGGACGACAGAATGTCAGGAAGCGTTTGACCGAATCAAAGGGTATCTGTCAAATCCACCTGTACTAGTTCCGCCTGAACCGGGCAGACCCCTGATTCTTTATCTGACGGTCTTGGAGAATTCGTTTGGCTGCGTACTGGGGTAGCATGATCTTACTGGCAGGAAGGAACGGGCCATTTACTACCTCAGTAAGAAATTCACAGTCCACGAGGTCAAGTACACTCATCTAGAAAAGACATGTTGCGCCCTGACTTGGGTAGCCCAAAAGCTGAAACACTACTTGTCTTCTTACACCACTTACCTCATTTCGCGTCTGGATCCGTTGAAGTATATTTTCCAGAAACCTATGCCTACAGGGAGGTTGGCAAAATGGCAAATATTACTTACGGAGTTCGACATCATATACGTGACAAGGACGGCTATGAAAGCTCAAGCCCCGGCCGATCACTTAGCCGAGAATCCCGTTGACGACGAATACGAACCTTTGAGGACGTATTTTACAGATGAGGAAGTATTGCAGATTGAGGGGTTAGAACTAACCAAGGATCCAGGATGGAAGCTCTTCTTCGATGGAGCGGCAAACGCAAAAGGAGTCGGAGTAGGGGCTGTGCTTATATCTGAAACAGGACATCATTATCCTGTTACTGCTCAACTGCGTTTTCACTGTACCAATAATATGGCCGAGTACGAGGCATGTATCTTGGGGCTGCGATTAGCGGTGGACATGGATGTACAGGACGTCTTGGTCTTGGGGGACTCGGACCTTCTGGTACATCAGATTCAGGGAGAATGGGAAACCACAGATTTAAAGCTTATCCCATATCGTCAGTGTTTGCATGATTTGACCAAACGCTTTCGATCGGTAGAGTTCAGGCACATCCCAAGGATGCATAATGAGGTTGCCGACGCGTTGGCTACTTTAGCGTCAATGCTACATCACCCGGACAAGGTTCGTGTCGATCCGTTGCATATCCAGATCCGGAATCAACATGCTTATTGTAATGTGATAGAGGAAGAGGTGGATGGTGAGCCGTGGTTTCATGATGTCAAGGAATACCTCAGGTTAGGAGTATACCCAGAGCAAGCAACCGGAGATCAAAAGCGAGCTATTCGGCGGTTGGCGAACGGTTTTTTCCTTAGTGGAGGGGTGTCGTACAAAAGAACCCCAGGATTTGGGATTGTTGAGACGTATAGATGCAAGTCAAGCCACAACAGTGATGACAGAGATACATGCCGGAGTTTGTGGGCCACATATGAGTTGATATGTATTGGCAAAGAAGATTCTTCGAGCAGGTTATTATTGGCTCACTATGGAGCGTGATTGTATAAGTTTCGTACGAAGATGCCATTAGTGTCAGATACACGGAGATTTGATTCATTCTCCGCCGACCGAATCGCATACAAGCCGTTTGTTGCGTAGGGTATGGATGTTATCGGACCTATAGAACCTGCGGCTTCCAATGGTCATAGGTTCATTCTGGTAACGATCGATTATTTTGCAAAGTGGGTGGAGGCTAAAACCTTCAAATCAGTGACCAAGAAGGCGGTGGTGGACTTCGTACACTCCCACATCATCTGCAGGTTTGGAATTCCAAAGATGATCATTACAGATAACGGTGCAAATCTTAACAGTGGATTGATGAAAGAGGTATGTCAACAGTTCAAGATTACACACCGAAATTCCACACCGTATCGCCCAAAAGCAAACGGTGCGGTCGAGGCAACAAACAAGAACATAAAGAAGATATTGAGGAAGATGATAGAAGGGTCTAGGCAGTGGCATGAAAAGTTACCATTTGCGCTGTTGGGTTATCGCACTACCGTCCGGACTTCGGTAGGTGCAACTCCTTACTTGTTGGTATACGGGACCGAAGCAGTAATACCCGCAGAAGTTGAGATTCCATCCCTCCGAATCGTCGCTGAAGCTGAGATTGATGACGACGAGTGGGTCAAAACCCGATTGGAGCAATTGAGCTTGATCGATGAAAAGAGATTGACAGCAGTATGTCACGGCCAATTGTATCAAAAGAGAATGGCGAGAGCATATAACAAGAAGGTACGTCCCAGTAGATTTGAAGTGGGACAGCATGTGCTGAAGAGAGTTCAACCCCATCAGGCCGAAGCGAAAGGCAAGTTCGCTCCAAATTGGCAGGGACCTTTTGTGGTGACCAGAGTATTATCCAACGGCGCTCTATGTCTGACGGATGTCGAGGGAAGATGCACCGATATGGCTATTAATTCTGATGCAGTTAAGAGATATTATGTGTAATTCTTTAATGCATTTGTCAACGTTTGGTTTCGTTTGTGTGTACTTGGCATTTTTCGGAGAATGAAATGACAGAGGCAATTTTTCTACTACCCAAACACTTTAACCTTTGTTTCCCCATTTGAGCCTTAATTGTTCTTTCATATACCCTCTTTCGGAATCATCAAGGAAGATGTGTAACAGAATAGAAAAAGAAACAAAGAAGTAATACAAGAAAAAGTGAACTACGTTCGACCTGATTCCTCAAGAAGGATACGTAGGCGCCACACGGCTCGGTCATAATAAAATAAAAATCAAAAAAAATCCCCCAAGCAACAAAACTGGGGCAGAAGTCATTGTTTTCGTTGGAAAGATAGTGTGGATTCCGAAAGTTGTAATAAGCTAACCATCGAGGCTAAACCCCTTTCTTCAGCCTCACGCGCAGAAACCATATCAAGAACCAGAAAGACCTCTCGATCAGTATTTGAAAAGTGCCAAGTCATGTGAATGAAAGCCAGGAGTGACATCCCGACCCTCGATTGAATTCAGGATGCACAAGCCGAAAAGGGATAACGTTTTAGAGGGAATCTCAGGGATACCCCGTCGCAAGGAAAGAAAGCATAAATGAGAGAGTCTTAACGGTGAAAACCCTCGCGGGCACCTTAAGGCGAAGGAAGTCGAGAGAAGTAAAATGAGAGAATCTCATTAGTGAAAACCCTTTGAAGGGCACTGTGAGGTGACAGGGCGAGATAGTTGCAAGATGTCTGCGTGAGACAAGGTTTGGACATCCGTTTACCTCTAGCAGGACGCGGTATTAGAAAGTGATTGACATGAATAGACTGGGTAGTTTAATCTCAAAGGCGCGGCATAACATTGGATCAGGCACACATTCAGATAAGTTTTCCCTGTTTTTGAGTTCAGAAAAGTTTTTTTCTCTTCTTTTGTCATTTGCGGTCAGTATTCTTTTCTTTTCTTTCATTTTTCGAAAATTGATTTTTCAAAGCTTGCTACCAAGTCTCCCAAAGCAGTATATTGAAAGTGAATAGGCATGGAACAAGGCAATGAGACAGAAGTCGTTACGATAGCGAGATTGGGATGACAGGCTGAGTGGAAGGTTCGCAAGAATTATGGAGTATGATGGACACATGTGGCATGTCCGAAAGATGATTTCACGCAACAGATCACCGGCTAAAAAGAGTCGGACCAAACCAAAGAGTGGAATAAAAGGAAAGATGAGAGGTCGTTCGTGGAAAAAGCATCTTCCCAAGCAAGCGTCAACGTCGTCCTCAAAGTTCGAGAGAGGCCAAGCAGCCGAAAGAGAATGGCCTCAACAAGAGTGGCACGACCACTCGCGGCGTTTTGAAACTAACAATTTTTCTTTGATTTAAAGCAGGAAAAGAGGGTTCGTTGGCAGAAAAGCATCCAGAAGTTTATCACACTGGGGCAGAAAATTTTCTCCGGTTGCGAAAATTTTCTGGAAAGCAAGACTCGGAGGATAAGTGTAGAAAGCAACACAAGATGGGGCGATCCTTGAGCCGGGTATCATCGCCAGCAGTTATCGGAAAAAGAAAAATGGCTTCGAGATTCCCCCAGCAGTATTACATCTTATAATTTGATCAAGGAAACAAAAGCGTGAGTCCCAGAAGAGGTAGGGGAAGAAGGAAGAGAATGAGGAAACAAAGAATACTTCCTCAGCAGCATCATCCCCAGCAGGTGAGTAAACAGTTCCGAAGATATCCCCAGCAGCCAAAAGAAAAGTAATACGACCCAGGGGGAAAGCAATTCCAAGACAAGATAATTCAGAAGAAAAGGTGATCCGAGAGGCAATGCAGGAAGAAGGAAATGGTACAAGAGGCAAGGAAGGTAATCAAGATAGGATGAAATCAATGAAGTAGTAGTTGAAGTCAGGGAGCCCGCCTGGAGAACGGAGTGGCGATTTAATTTCGAAGTAGTAGTTGAAGTCGGGAAGCCCGCCCGGAGAACGGAGTGGCGATTTAATTTTGAAGTAGTAGTTGAAGTCGGGAAGCCCGCCCGGAGAACGGAGTGGCGATTTAATTTTGAAGTAGTAGTCGAAGTCGGGGAGCCCGCCCGGAGAACGGAGTGGCGATTTAATTTTGAAGTAGTAGTCGAAGTCGGGAGCCCGCCCGGAGAACGGAGTGGCGATTTAATTTTGAAGTAGTAGTCGAAGTCGGGAGCCCGCCCGGAGAATGGAGTGGCGATTTTAATTTTGAAGCAGTAGTCGAAGTCAGGGAGCCCGCCCGGAGAACGGAGTGGCGATTTAATTTTGAAGTTGTAGTTGAAGTCGGGAAGCCCGCCTGGAGAACGGAGTGGCGATCTAATTTTGAAGTTGTAGTCAAAGTCAGGGAGCCCGCCCGGAGAACGGAGTGGCGATTTAATTTCGAAGTAGTAGTCGAAGTCGGGAGCCCGCCCGAAGAATGGAGTGGCGATTTAATTTTGAAGTCGTAATCGAAGTCAGGGAGCCCGCCCGGAGAACGGAGTGGCGATTTAATGTCGAAGCTGTAGTTGAAGTCAGGAGCCCGCCGGGAGAACGGAGTGGCGATTTTAATTTTCGAAGTAGTAGTTGAAGTCAGGGAGCCCGCCTAGAGAACGGAGTGGCGATTTTAATTTTGAAGTAGTAGTTGAAGTCGGGAAGCCCGCCCGGAGAACGGAGTGGCGATTTAATTTTGAAGTAGTAGTCGAAGTCGGAAGCCCGCCCGGAGAACGGAGTGGCGATTTAATTTTGAAGTAGTAGTCGAAGTCGGGGAGCCCGCCTGGAGAATGGAGTGGCGATTTAATGTCGAAGTTGTAGTCGAAGTCAGGGAGCCCGCCTGGAGAACGGAGTGGCGATTTAATGTCGAAGTTGTAGTGAAGTCAGGGAGCCCGCCTGGAGAACGGAGTGGCGATTTTAATTTTGAAGTAGTAGTTGAAGTCAGGAAGCCCGCCCGAAGAATGGAGTGGCGATTTAATTTTGAAGTTGTAGTCGAAGTCGGGGAGCCCGCCTGGAGAACGGAGTGGCGATTTGATTTTGAAGTTGTAGTTGAAGTCGGGAAGCCCGCCCGGAGAACGGAGTGGCGATTTAATTTTGAAGTTGTAGTCGAAGCCAGGGAGCCCGCCCGGAGAACGGAGTGGCGATTTAATTTTGAAGTAGTAGTCGAAGTCGGGGAGCCCGCCTGGAGAATGGAGCGGCGATCTGTTTTAATTTGTTAGAGGAAAGCGGTAGAATGCAACAGAAATCTTCGCATGAATCCAAGTTCGTAAGAAGAGACGAAGCATCGGAAGGAACGCCAAGTCAGACAAGATGGCAACGAGCGCGACAAGATCAAGTTAAAAAGGATAGATAAGAACTTGTAGTACCGTAACCTAGTCTAGCTTCTTGTTTTGTTGCTTAGCGCGGTGTAACAAGGAAATCAGTTAAGCAGTGGTAACAGCAGTAACAGCGGCAATAACAGTAATAACAGCAAAGTGTCAGTTCACGGTAGTCCCAGCTACCAAAACTTCCCGAACTACATCGACCCGATTCCCTTTTAGCTAGGGATATGTAGGAGACCTTGAAGCAAGGTTCGGTCAAAACTTTTCCAAAATGCTTCATACGGAGTGTTCGAATGGGCAAAAATCGCTTATATCCGCTCATTTATCTTTGCACGAAAACTCGGCGTGTTTACGCGCAAAGAGGGGCAGCTGTGAGCACGTGATTTTTGCCTTACTTGAGAAGTACTCCCAGAAAATTCAAAAATAAAAATAGTTTCGTGTTGGGTATGATTTTTGTGATTTTTGTGTTATTTTTATCTTTTGTGTGCACGTTTATTTATTTAAATTAAAAAATATAAAAAAAAATATATATGCTAAGTTTTGCATTTTTCAGCGTTTGATATCGAAGTCATGTGATTTACATTTTTGGGTGATATGTAATCGTGTGCGTTAATTGTAGTAAAAAACAGCGGTGTTATAGGTTGGTATATATACATATGTGTATATATATATATATGTATGTATATATACATATATATATATATATACATACACACATGTACATAATACATCATGAAGATCCGAGTTGGGCCAATTTTAGTCTAAAAGTCAGGCCCAAGTGAATTGCTTCTGATCTGGCCCAAATATCCGTCCAGCTTCAGCCTATGTAACGTTTGATCTGGACCGTTGGATTTATTATCCAACGGCCCAGATTAATCCGTTAATTCCAAAATTCATCCAGCCTAGGACTTAACCAAACGGCACCGTTTGGTTTAAGTGAGAGGATCCTGATCGTTGATCAAGCTTGATCCAACGATCAGGATTTAACTACTCAAAATGTATATAAACCCATTTCCATACCCCGCCCCCCCCAAGCCAGACCCCCCCTTCTCCCTTCGTCTCCCAAAGGTCCTTAGAGACCAGGCGTAACGCCGCCGTCCGCCACCTTGCGCCGCTTGCCGGAAATCGCCTCACGGCGGTTCCGGTAGGCCAATCGAACCCAAACCAACGCCAAAACCTTCCCCTTACCTTCCCCATCACGATCCCAGCTTCCATTAACCTCGAATCTTGCCGGAGCTCCTCGAATCTTCATTTGAAGATTCGAGTCAACTCGAACTTACGCCAAATCACCCCAAACTCACCCCAAACCCTCCCCGTACCTCCCTCATACCCACGCTAACCTTGGTTTGCTTCGAATCTAACCAGAAATACAAAAGCCCCAAATCCCACCTTCAAGAACCCTAGAATTCGAAAACTAGGGATTTGGTCGGAATTAAAGCAAATTGAAGATAATAGATTTTAATTGGAAGGTTTTCGTTCGAAAATATTTCAATTAAAATCTATTAACTTCAAAAGAAGGCAATTTCAAGTCTCCTCGAGCCCAAGTCCGTGCGTTTTCATTTCTCTTCTCACTGTTTAAGGTACCTTTCTGTCTATTTCCGATTTTTATCTATTAGTATAAGTGTCTATTGATTCCATTCTTTTAGTTAAGTTAGCTACTTTCTCTGTTTTCGTTTCTCCTCCTAATCAAGACCTTTTTATTTGGTCAAATCATTTTCTTTCTGATATGTTCGGCTCATTGTTGTTGTTGTGATTACATTGTGTTCAATCTAGTTAAATTCGTCGAATAGTTGACTCGGATTGTTGCCCCCTGATTCTGCCCCTAGGCATAAGTTGAATATCGATTATTCGTTGTCGATTATATAGCTCGTAATTGATTAAACGAATGTCGCCATCTAATTGCGTAGGTTTGATTATTTGAAATTCTGGATAGTTGATTAAGCTATTGAATCGAATTGGGGTGCTGTGTGATTTGAAATTGAAATAGGTTTAGGATAAATTGGTTATAGCTGAATTGGGACCATATGGTTTAGAGTTAATTCAAATAAACCCGGCCAGCATGTTGGAGGGACTGTCAGTAGGTCTGATTATCACTGTGTGTGCAGTGTAATTGGAAAACATAAGTAACATGGGAGCTATCTGGCAGGGTAAGGGGTTTTGAATAGAAAAACAGGTTACTAGTACGCTTTTGGATTAAAAAATGAGATTTAAACATTAAGTGATGGGCTGGGCAGAGAATATTAGGGCAAGAAGTTTATTTTACATTCTTAAGTGCTCTTAAGAGCTGGACAATCAGTACATATGTGGAGGTTAAGCAGGCTGGCCTGGCCTTTAGTTTTGGTTATAAATAGATAGACACATTTAGAGAAAAGGCAGATTATAGAGGGAGACTTGAGAGCATCCTGGAGAAGCAAAAACAGTAGCATATTCGTAAACACTTGAGAGGATATACATAGAGAGGTTGGAGAGTACACTGAGAGTGACAAAAAGTCACTGTTTCATTGGTTCTTAGTCACTGTTGGTTGAGTATTTGGCCATTGTTGTAGTGTTGGTTCTTTGTTAGTCGAGTGTTGCTGCCTGGGCTTGCTGTGTGGGGGCTGTTGGTCTCTTAGTTGTGGTTGTCTTTGCTGTTACTTCTTAGCTCTCATGCTATTGTTGTTGGTTTGCTTCACTGGTGGGATTTTGGTGCTGTGATTGCCTCTTGGCTTTTGTTTTTGTTCTATCTCCTGGTTGTTGCCTGGTGCTGTTTGTTGTTGGTGTGTCGATTGGTTGTTAATCCTGCTGTTGGGATTGTGGTTGGCCACTGGTTGCTGTTATTATCTTGGTTGTTGCTGTTGCTGTGTATATAGTGGCAGTGACTGCCACTGATTGTTGTTGATCTGCTGTCTGCTGTGTTTCACCGGCTTAACTGATCTACATTCTTTTGCTTTGACAATTTCCAGGTATTTCACTACTGCCTGAAGTTGTAGACATGAATGGAAGCAATGAAACTTAGCTTATTGTTTATCATATCCTTTTAGCCCATGTTAAAACTTAGTTAAATACATGTGTACTCATTAAGGAGAGCCCGAATATGTAATAAGCTGTATGTGTTGTAACTGTGTTAACTTCATGTTTCCCTAGCCTGTTGTAGTAGAAATGGTCCATTGGAAACACATTATGCGATAGATAGATGAATCAGTGAAATACATATTGTTATAGGTGTCAATTTGTTCAAGTTAAAAGTGTATAATAACTAACATCCAGTGTAGAAATAAATAGAGGCATAATGATGGTAGTTTGGTCGAAAGTTATGAATTAGTAAGTACCACGCTCAATGTTCAAGTAGTTAATTGTAACAATAAGCGTGTAAATCCTGTTTTGTCTATAGCTTGTTAAAAAGGGGAATCAGGACGATTGATGTATCACTCCGTTGCTATTAGATTATCAGTATACTTTAGCTCGTGTATGTCTACTATGATCTAGATCCTTTACACGAAAGCCGGTTATCAATTTGATTAGATTAAAATCGGAAACATGTTCAATATTCTTTTCTTAAATAAAACAAAAGTTTTCTGTTGACTAAATTAGCTTAGCTAATTTGAATAGAAATCGAAGTTTAAGTAGTCTAAGAGCATAGTAAAGAGGAAATCGTCTTCTGGCGTTCAATTTTGAGTCGGGGCTCTATTGAATGGCCCAAATAAAAGAAAATATCAAACTAGTAGGTAATGATAAACGATTAACATTTTCTTTATTAGAGACAAACAAAAATAGAGAATCATAGTTCGCTTCGAGGTTGCCCTTTAAATAAAATGATGAGACGGGCCTCGCCGCATTACACACAGAATTGCGGGGTCCTCAATTAATTATTACAAAAACCTTAGACTTGGAAGGACCGTCTAGTGAATTTCACGGTCCTTTTCTCAAAGTAAATAGACGATAGACTCTTTAGGCACGACTTGAACTAAAAATTACTTTCCTGAATACGGGTGTGCATTTATGTGACCCAGATCTTACTCTCGGCGAAACTGAAATACATTAGAGTCGCAGGCGTACTGGTTACGGTGCGGCTCGAAATGTGTTTTCGTAACGTCGCAATTCTTCTAAAATTAAAAGCGGAGCATTAAAAGCACATAGTTAAAATATATAAAGAAATCAGATAAGAGTAGAAATTGCAGTTGAGCAACCGTGCTAAAACCACGGAATCCGGGAGTGCCTAACACCTTCTCCCGGGTTAACAGAATTCCTTATCCAAGTTTCTAGTTTCGCAGACTGTATTACGGAGTCATAAATTTCCTCGGTTCGGGATTAAACCGGTGACTTGGGACACCATTATTTTCCCAAGTGGCGACTCTGAATTAATTAAATAAATCCCGTTTCGATTGTCCTTTAATTGGAAAAACTCCCTCGTGCCCTCGCGTGCGCGTAAAAAGGAGGTGTGACATGCATGTTCCCACATGTCCATTTGCCCTCAGGCTTTAAGACACCGAAGTTCGAAAAGTATGACGGGCATGGCGACCCTATTGCTCATCTAAAGAAATACTGCAATCAATTGCGAGGTTATCATCAATGAAGACAATCACGAACGAGTCCAGATAAGGCCTGAACACACTGTGCATCAAATGCATAAATGTTGCTGGAGCATTAGTCAACCCAAAAGACATCACGAGGAACTCATAGTGACCATACCGGGTCCTGAAGGCAGTCTTCGGGATATCTGGCTCCCGAATCTTCAACTGGTGATACCCAGAGCGCAAATCAATCTTAGAAAACACATGTGCGCCCTGTAACTGGTCAAATAAGTCATCAATACGGGGCAAAGGATACCGGTTCTTCACTGTAACCTTATTCAGCCGACGATAGTCAATACACATACGCATAGAACCGTCCTTTTTCTTCACAAACAATACAGGAGCACCCCAAGGCGAAACACTGGGTCGAATAAAACCCTTGCCCAATAACTCCTGTAACCGATCCTTCAACTCCTTTAATTCAGGAGGAGCCATACGGTACGGTGGAATAGAAATGGGCTGAGTGCCCGGCAACAAGTCAATAGCAAAGTCAATGTCTCTGTCAGGCGGCATGCCCGAAAGATCAGCTGGAAATACATCAGCAAAGTCACGTACCACAGGAACAGAATCAATAGAGGGAGGGTCAATACTGACGTCCCACACATAGGCTAGATAAGCAGCACACCCCTTCTCAACCATACGCTGAGCTCCGAGAAAAGAAATAACACGGCTAGGGGTGTGATCTAGAGTACCACTCCACTCAATACGTGGAATGCCTGGCATAGCCAGCGTCACGGTCTTGGCGTGACAATCAAGAATAGCATAATGGGGCGACAACCAGTCCATGCCCAGAATAATATCAAAATCGACCATCCCAAGCAGCAATAGATCCGCTCTGGTCTCAAAATCACAAATGGTAATCAAACACGACCGATATACGCGGTCCACAGCCAAAGAATCACCCACCGGAGTGGAAACATAAATGGGGGCACTCAAAGAATCCCGAGGCACACCCAAATGAGAAGCAAAGTAAGAAGACACATATGAAAAAGTGGAACCAGGGTCGAATAGAACCGATGCCTCCCTGTGACTAACCATAATAATACTTGTGATAACAGAGTCAGATGCAACAGCCGCAGCGCGATCAGGAATAGCATAGAATCCGGCCTGTCCCCCCTCTCGAGGGCGGCCTCTAGAACCCTGACCCCCGCCCCTGGCTGGCTGGGCAGGTGGAATAGCAGCTGGAGCTGGAATGATAGCCTGCTGACCCTGAGAGCCACGCTGATGCTGCGAAGACTAAGGAGGTGCTCCCCTTCTACGCCTGGGGCACTCCCTAACCAGATGGCCAGTATCCCCGCACCCAAAGCAAGCTCCGGGAGGACACGGTGACCGTGACTGCCCGGCCTCACCCCCACTAGTCTGACCCCTGGAAGGACCCCGCGCAGGAGGTGCACTGGAAACTGGGGGAGCATAATAAGGCTCCCGAGGTGCTGGAAGACCTGGAGTACTACCGGCTGCGGGCAATGCCGAGTGAACTGGTCGACCAGAATAACCCCTGTCGAAACGACCGGCTGATGAAGTGCGGGCACCAGAGAAATGGCCCGACTCACGAGACCTCTTGGCCTCTCTATCTCCACGCTCTCTAGGGAGCATACTCTCGATCCTCCTGGCAATGCTAACTGCCTGCTGATAAGATATATCCGTCTCCAACTCTCTGGCCATGCTGGATCGGATAGGCGGAATCATGCCCTCAATAAATCTCCGTACTCTCTCCCGAACCGTGGCTACCAAGGCCGGTGCATGCCTGGCCAGACGGGTGAAACTGATGGCATACTCCGATACTGACATGGAGCCCCTGTCGCAACCGCTCAAACTCCGAGCGCCAAGAATCCCTAAGGCTCTGTGGAACAAACTCCCTCAAAAATAGATCTGAAAACTGCGTCCAAGTCAATGAAACAGACTCCTCTGGACTATCCAACTCATACGTGCGCCACCAATCATAAGCGGCCCCGCGAAACTGAAAAGCAGTGAAGGAAACCCCGCTGGTCTCCACAATCCCCATAGTACGAAGGATACGATGACACTCCTCCAGAAAACCCAATGCATCATCTGAAGCCAGGCCACTAAACACTGGAGGATCATATTTCTTGAACCTCTCTAATCTACGCTGCTCGTCCTCAGAGGCAGCTGGTCCACCTCCTGGTTGTGCTGGGGCGGCAGGAGGCATAACCAAAACATCCGGAACATGTCCCACTGGCACACGCTGCTCCGGTGTAACGGCTACGGGAGTCTGGGCCCCTCCCCCGGCCTGAGATGTAGCTGCAACAAGAGGAAGCAATCCCGCCCGGGCCAAAGTGGTATACATGCTCATGAACTGAGCCAGGGTCTCCTGTAGTGCTGGAGTAGTAGCAGCTGTAGTCGGTGCACCAGGTGCCTGCGCTCCAACCTGGTCTACCGGTGGCACCTCAGCGGCAGCACGCGATGGTGCTGTGGCTGCACCTCGGGCGCGTCCTCGTCCTCTACCTCGGCCCCGGCCTCTGACGGCAGCAACAGGGGGCGCGGGTACCTGATCATCGCGGTTAGCTCGTGTCCTCACCATCTGTGAGAGAATAGAAAGCAGTAGTTTAGATTTTTGATGCCAAAAATGTCGCACGACAAGGAATCCAAAAGAAATGAAGAATTTCCTAAACAGTTACATAGCCCCTCGTAGATAAATACAGACGTCTCGGTATCGATCAGCGAGACTCTAAGTAACCGGTCTGTGTCCCGTGACTCCTATGAACCTAGAGCTCTGATACCAACTTGTCACGACCCTAGTTCACCAATTGTGATCATGTCGTGATGGCACCCAGTCCCCACGACTAGGTAAGCCTAACACGTTGCGGAATCTATAAATTATAATTACTTAAATAAGAAACAGCGGAAAATAACATAAAAGATATGTAATCCGTGCCACTTGGCACATACATCCGTCACACAATAAATAAACACTACCAAGATCCGGAACCCCACGGTAACACAGACTAAAAGAGAAAATACAACTGTGGCTCTATGTGTAAAGAGTATCTAACAACGAAATGAAGAAAAATGTCAACTAGTACTACTAGAATAGAAGGAAAGCCTCCGGATCCGCGGACGTAGCAGATCATACCTCGAGGTCTCCAGAAAAGCTGCGAAAATCACCTAGCACGAGCCTGCTCTGATGTACCTGGATCTGCACAACAAAAGTGTGCAGAAGAGTAGCATGAGTACACCACGGCGGTACTCAGTAAGTGCCAAGCCTAACCTCGATGGAGTAGTGACGAGGTAGGTCAGGGCCCTACTGAGAAAACAATAATATAATGATGATAACAAAATAAACAGTTTAAATGATAATAATTTCCGAAATAACAACATTATGATGATTACTGCAACTGTCTACAATCAAGCTAACAACAATTAACCAACTCAAATAAACGAATCCAGGATCTGTGGGAATTGAACCCACAGTCCCATTCTCAGTACCTCTGGGTCTCCGGAATCGAACCCGCAGCCCATGTCTCAATAATATATCAATAACTCAGGATCTCCGGGAATCGAACCCGCAGTCCCTACCCATCAGTCAGGATCTCGGGAATCGAACCCGTAGTCCTCATTTCAATAATCTCAGGATCTCGGGAATCGAACCCGTAGTCCACATTTCAATAATCTCAGGATCTCGGGAATCGAACCCGTAGTCCACATTTCAATAATCTCAGGATCTCGGGAATCGAACCCGTAGTCCCTACCAATAACTCAGGATCTCGGGAATCGAACCCGTAGTCCCTACCAATAACTCAGGATCTCTCGAACCCGTAGTCCCTACCAATAACTCAGGATCTCGGAATCGAACCCGTAGTCCCTACCAATAACTCAGGATCTCGGGAATCGAACCCGTAGTCCCTACCAATAACTCAGGGATCTCGGGAATCGAACCCGTAGTCCCTACCAATATCACATCGGGTCTCCGGGAATCGAACCCACAGCCCTGGGTCTCCGGGAATCGAACCCGCAGTCCACAAGCACAACCAATTAAGGAAATCCACAGAGAGAAATAATTATGCTCAACTATAACTTTACCGAAAAATAGTGCCAATAATTAACAAGGAGTTCAAATAAGGCAATTAGGCAACTAAACAGTTAAGTGCTACCTAATCATGCTCTTCTAACCACTACCGGGTAAAATATCAAATTAACAACCAAGACATGGATATCGCTCATCGAACATTTAAATAAAGTACGTGTTCAACAACCAGCGCATGTACACGCCCGTCACCTCGCGTACAAGGCATTTAAACTATCACATAATATCCTAGGGTGAAAATTCCCCCACACGAGGTTAGACAAGCCACTTACCTCAATTCCGGTACAAAACCGCTAAGTAATAACCCTCTTGCCACGAATGTCGGCCTCCACAAGTGTAGAATCTGATAAAAATCAATAGAATCACATCAAAATAGGCCAATTGGGCATTACCCAATCAAATTAACTCAAAATACACCAAAACCCACAAGTTGCCAAAACCCGACTTTCGGTACGCTTATCGAAAAATCACAAAAATTATATATTCAGGTTCCTTATCTCAATACGAGTCCGTGCATATAAAATTTATCGAAATCGGACTCCATTTGCCCATTCAAATCAAAGATTTTCTAACATTTAGGCCTAGGGCTCAAACCCACCTTTAATCTTCCAATTTCAGTGAGATAATCACGGATTTCATGATAAACCAACGAATTAAGGTCAAGAAACTTACCCCCGATGATTTCCCGATGATATCCCAACGTTTTCCCCTTCAAAAACCTCTCTTGGAGCTCAAAAATGGCGTTTTTGTGTATGGGGGTCGCGGGTGTTATGTTCTGAACTTAAGCTCACTGCCAGACATTTTCCTTCATCGCGTTCGCGTGGCCTGTCACGCGTTCGCGATGCTCTAGCCCATTTACCCTTCGCGTTCGCGTGACGCCTCTCGCGTCCGCGATGCACAGCCGGCTAAACCTTCGCGAACGCGGCGCCAGTCCACGCGTTCGCGATGACCTTATTTCCCATCCAACCCGCCTTGCTCTTCGCGAACGCGACACAGGGATCGCGAACGCGGTGCCTCCCCTTCTTCCACTACGCGAACGCGACGCCTTGGACGCGAACGCGATGCTCTGCAGCACCCAGCCTACGCGAACGCGAACAAGGCCCTCGCGAACGCGATGGCTTAAATCTTGCCCAGTGATCTGCAGTTTTTCTGCAGACTTTACATGTTCCAAAGTGCCGGATGATGGTCCGAATTCATCCCGAGGCCTCCGGGACCCCAACGAAAACCACCAACATACTCCAAAACACGATACGAACTTATTCCAATCATAAAAACACGTCTAACAACATCAAAACCCATAAATCACATCGATTCAAGCCTAAGTTTCTTCAAAACTTTCAAAACTAACATTCAATCCAAAACCCGGCCAAATGACGTCCAAATGTCCTGAAAATTTGCGGACATATCCAAAATCACATAATGAAGCTACAGAAATTGTCCGGAATTCCATTCCGACCCCCGGATCAAAATCTCACCTATCGTTCGGATTCACCAAAATTTCAACCTTCGGCATTTCAAGCCTAATTGAGCTACGGACCTCCAATATATATTCCGAACGCGCTCCCAACCCCGAAATCACCTAACGGAGCTAATGGAACCATCGGATTTCCGTTCCGAGATCGTCTTAACACCTGTTCCGGCTATGGACCGTTTTCTAGTTTCAAAGCTCTTATTTGGGGACTAAGTGTCCCAAAATGCTCAAATTTTCGGAACCAACTCTCCCGGCAACCCACCATAGCAGAAATGAACTTAGGGGAACAGTTAAATTAGGGATAGGGGCGTAATTTTCTAAAACGACCGGTCGGGTCGTTACATCTTCCCACACTTAAAGATTCGTTCGTCCTCGAACGAGCATAGACCACAGATGTCGCCTCGCACAGCTACTGGATCACTGCTGAGAGGTACCTGGATCTACACACAAGGTGCAGGGAGTAAAATGAGTACCGCCAGACTCAGTGGTAATAAACAAGGGTAAGACAACGCAGATAAGAAATCCGCAATAAAGCACTATGTAAAACTATAATCAGCTACCCTGTCATAGAATCAATATTCACTGTACCTGTACCAACAAATACCAATAAATAGTATAATAGCTCTCAGATGTATCTAAATGCAATGCAATGCGTGATATGACCGCTACGGCGCGTAGCCCGATCCAATTTGGGTACCCGTGCTCACTGTGGGGGTTCAGACTCCGGAGGGGCTCCTACAGCCCAAGCACAATATTACTGCGGCGTGCAGTCCGATCCAACATATATACCGTTGCGGCGCGCAGCCCGATCCACTACCATTCAGCTAATATGCAAATACAGCCTCGCAGGCTCAAAAGTAGTTTTGAAAACGCTTTTATCATTTTTTAGTTGTTAAACAGTAATACCAAGTTCCAGAGATTGGAAATAGCATGATAACAGAAATAGCTACGGATCGGTAGTAACTAACATGTCAATATGATAAGACAATGATAACGATCCTCGCGGGATCCAATAACTGGCTCACGGCCCACAAGTATACTCGACCACCCAAGAAGGGGGTTCCTCGGCTCAAGAGTGGCCAATATCACAATATAGAGTATGAAACCATCCAAGAAGGAGGTTCGACGGCTCAAGAATA
The DNA here is from genome assembly GCA_032618575.1 of Nicotiana noctiflora. NCBI lineage: Eukaryota > Viridiplantae > Streptophyta > Magnoliopsida > Solanales > Solanaceae > Nicotiana > Nicotiana noctiflora. The sequence goes on from JASVEL010011833.1 coordinate 122,853, forward strand.
GCCAATATCATAACACAGTGCCAACAAGTCGGACTAAGCCATAGTCCCCAATCACAATCGACCCCGCACTCACATGCGAGTACGTGTCTCGCCGCTATACAGCGTCACAAAGTGGTATACCGGGGTTTCGAACCCGCCGGTCATCACCCACATCTATTACTCACCTCAATACGGCGCGACGACTACTCCGCAATGCCCTTGCCACGAGAATCAAGCTCCGCACGCGTAGAATCTGATCAAATACAGTAAAAATACAACAAATTAGGCCAATGGGACGACACCCAATCAAAACAACTCAATTTACATCAAAATTCCCAAAGTTGTCAAAACCCGACTTTCGGTACGCTTGTCAAAAAATTACAAAAGTCACATATTCGGAACCCTTATCTCGATACGAGTCTAGGCATATAAAATTTACCAAAATCGGACTCTATTTGCCCACTCAAATCGGTGTTTTTCTTCAATTTAGGCCTAGGGCTCAAACCCACCTTTAATCTTCCATTTACAGAAATTTAACCAATGATTTCATGTTAAAATGATGTAATTAAGCCACAAAACTTACCTCCAACGAAACCCCGATGATTTCCCAGCAATCTCCCGTCAATTTCTTCTCTTGGAACTCAAAAATGAGGGTTTTGGGTATTAAACCCGCGACTGGTCTGTTCTGAACTTAAACTCTCTGCCAGAGACCCTTCTTCTACGCGTTCGCGATGCCTCTCACGCGTCCGCGAAGCTCTACCCAAAATACCCTTCGCAAACGCGACATGCCATACGCGTTCGCGATGCACATTTTTATCAACCTTCCGGAGATCCTTCTACGCGAATGCGGCCACGACCCACGTGAACGCGATGCCTAATGACTTCCCTCTACGCGAACGCGTCCTTCTCCCACGCGTTCGCGATGCTTCACGTTCTTGCCAATACGCGAACGCGATACCCCCTCGCGAACGTGATGCCTGCTGAACTTGGCCTACGCGAACGCGGGCCATGCCCTCGCGAACGCGAAGGCCAAATCACTGCCCAGTGATCTGCAGATTACAGCAGGTCTTTTCTTGCTTCTAAATGCCGGATGATGGTTCGGATTCATCCCGAGGCCCCCGGGACCCCAACGAAAACCACCAACATACCCCAAAACACGATACGAACTTGTTCCAATCATAAAAACACCATCCTAAACATCAAAATCACCAATTACCCACGGATTCAAGCCTAAATTTCTTCAAAACTTCCGAATTACACATTCTATCAAAAACCCGACCAAACGACGTACGAATGACCTGAAATTTTGCGGACATATCCAAAATCACATAATGAAGCTACAGGAATTGTCGGAATTCCATTCCGACCCCCGGATCAAAATCTCACCTACCGTTCGGATTTCGCCAAAATTCAACCTTAGCCAATTCAAGCCTATTTCTACACCGGGCCTCCAAATTCAATTTCGATCGCTCTCCTAAGTCACAAATCACCTCCCGGAACTAACCGAATCATCCGAATCCGATTCCGAGCCCTCTAACCAAATAGTCAACTCCGGGTTGACTTTCCTTATTCAAGTTTCCTTCAAAAAGGCTATATGCCTCATTTTCAATTCAATTCACTCCTAACTTCACCCGATAGACTCTAACACTGATATAGAATCATAAAACATATAATTACAACATAACGGGGTGGTAATTCCCGTGACAACGGGCCGGGTCATCACATTCTCCCCTCTTAAGCAAACGCTCGTCCTCGAGCGGGTCAAGAAACATACCTGAAGTCTCAAACAAGTGAGGATATCTGCTCCGCATCTCCCGCTCAATCTCCCAAGTGCCCTCCTCCACGGGTCGACCTATCCACTGAACCTTAACTGATGCAATCTCCTTAGACCTCAATTTTCTCACCTGACGACCCAAAATAGCAATAGGCTCCACATCATAGGATAAATCACCATCAAGCTGAATGGTACTGAAGTCTAATATATGAGACGGATCTCCAATGTACTTCCGGAGCATAGACACATGGAATACTGGATGAACGCTGGATAATCTGGGCGGCAAGGCTAACTCATATGCCACCTCTCCAACCCTCCTAAGTATCTCAAAAGGACCAATGTACCTGGGACTCAACTTTCCTTTCTTCCCAAACCTCATGACACCCTTCATAGGTGAAACCTTCAACAATACTCTGTCACCAACCATGAAAGACAACTCTCGAACTCTACGGTCCGCATAACTCTTCTGGACGAGACTGTGCTGTACGAAGCCTCTCCTGGATCAACTTTGCTCTATCCAGAGCATCCTGGACTAACTCAGTCCCTATCAATCTAACCTCACCAGGCTCAAACCATCCCACGGGGATCTACACCGCCTGCCATACAATGCCTCATACGGGGCCATCTGAATACTCGACTGATAACTGTTGTTGTAGGCAAACTCAGCAAGTGGTAGGAACTCATCCCACGAACCACCAAAGTCAATCACACAAGCTCGCAACATATCCTCCAGAATCTGAATAGTACGCTCAGACTGCCCATCTGTCTGGGGGTGAAATGCCGTACTCAACTCAACCCGCGTACCCATCTCTCGCTGAAATGCTCTCCAAAACTGAGAAGTGAACTGAGTACCCCTGTCGGATATGATAGACACCGGAACTCCATGCAACCGAACAATCTCTCGAATAAAGATCGCTGCCAACCGCTCCGATGAGTAGGTAGTACTAACCGGAATGAAGTGAGCTGACTTGGTCAGTCTATCCACAATCACCCATACAGAATCAAACTTCCTCGCCGTCCGAGGGAGTCCAATAACAAAGTCCATAGTGATCCTCTCCCATTTCCACTCAGGAATAACAATGCGCTGAAATACACCGCCGGGCCTCTGATGCTCGTACTTAACCTGCTGACAGTTGAGGCACCATGCTACATGTCTGACAATGTCCATTTTCATCTTTCTCCACCAATAGTGCTGTTTCAAATCTTGATACATCTTCGCGGCTCTTGGATGGATAGAATACCGCGAGCTATGGGCCTCCTCCAGAATCAACTCACGAAGGCCATCAACATTGGGCACGCATATCCGGCCATGCATCCTCAATACGCCGTCACTATCAATGGTGACATCTCTAGCATCATCATGCTGAACTCTGTCCCTAAGGACAGCCAAATGTGGATCATCATACTGGAGCTCACGAATACGATCATATAGAGATGACCGAGATACAACACAAGCCAATACCCTGCTGGGCTCCGAAATATCTAACCTCACTAGCCGATTGGCTAGCACCTGAACATCATAAGCAAGTGGCCTCTCCTCGGCTGGAATATATGCCAAGCTCCCCATACTGACCGCCTTCCGGCTCAAAGCATCGGCCACCACATTGGCCTTCCCCGGAGTGATATAATATAGTAATGTCATAATCCTTCAGCAACTCCAGCCATCTCCGCTGTCTCAAATTAAGGTCTTTCTGTTTGAACAAGTGCTGGAAACTACGGTGGTCGGTATACACCTCACAAGACACACCGTACAAATAGTGTCTCCAAATCTTCAATGCATGAACAATGGCGGCTAGCTCCAAATCATGAACAGGATAGTTCTTCTCATGTGGCTTCAACTGCCGAGAAGCATAAGCAATTACCTTTCCTTCCTGCATCAACACACAACCTATCCCCACTCTCGAGGCATCACAATAAACGGTATATGAACCCGAAGTTGATGGCAATACTAACACTGGAGCTGTGGTCAAAGCTGTCTTGAGCTTCTGAAAGCTCTCCTCGCACTCATCCGACCACATGAATGGTGCACCCTTCTGGGTCAATTTAGTCAATGAAGAAGCAATGGATGAAAATCCCTGAACAAACCGGCGATAATATCCCGCCAAACCAAGAAAACTCCTGATCTCTGTAGCTGAGGTCGGTCTAGGCCAACTCTGCACCGCCTCTATCTTTTTCTGATCAACCTGAATACCATCACGAGACACCACATGCCCCAGAAATGCTACGGACTCGAGCCAAAACTTGTACTTGGAGAATTTAGCATATAGCTTCTCCTCCCTCAATCTCTGCAACACAATACTCAAATGCTGAGCATGCTCCTCTTGACTACGGGAGTAGACTAGAATGTCATCAATGAACACAATCACAAATGAATCCAAATTGGGCCTGAACACACTGTTCATCAGATGCATAAATGCTGCCGGGGCGTTGGTCAGCCCAAACGACATCACAAGAAACTCATAATGACCATATCGGGTCCCGAATGCAGTCTTCATAATATCCGAGTCCCTGATCTTCAGCTGATGATAGCCTGAACGAAGATCGATCTTAGAAAACACCCTCGCACCCTGTAACCGATCAAACAAATCATCTATGCGCGGTAGAGGGTACTTGTTCTTCACTGTCACTTTGTTCAATTGCCTATAATCAATACACATTCGCATGGAACCATCTTTCTTTTTAACAAATAATACCGGCGCACCCCACGGAGACACACTAGGGCGGATGAAACCCTTATCCAAAAGCTCTTGAAGTTGCTCTTTCAGTTCTTTCAACTCAGCTGGTGCCATCCGATAAGGAGGAATGGATATAGGCTGAGTGCCCGCACCAAGTCAATGCCAAAATCAATATCCCTGTCCGGCGGCATGCCCGGTAGGTCTGAGGGGAATACATCTGGGAAGTCCCTCACAACAGGTACAGAATCAATGCTAGGAGATTCAGCTCCCACATCTCTCACAAAAGCTAAGTACGATAAACACCCTTTTTCAACCATCTTCCGAGCTTTTAAGAATGAAATAACACGGCTAGGGACGAAATCAGTCGAACCCCGCCACTCAATCTGAGAAATACCAGGAATGGCCAACGTAACTGTCTTAGCATGACAGTTCAATATAGCATGGTACGGAGACAACCAGTCCATACCCAATATAACATCAAAGTCCACCATACCCAACAATAACAAATCTACCTGGGTCTCCAGACCCCCAATAGATATAACACAGGATCTATAGACATGATCCACAACAATCGTATCACCCACGGGGGTGGATACATGAACGGGTAAATCAAGACTACTACGAGTCGCACCCAAATGATGTGCAAAATAAGAGGACACGTAAGAATATGTGGACCCTGGATCAAATAGAACAGAGGCATCTCTGTGACAGACAGAAATGATACCTGTAATCACTGCATCGGAGGCAACTGCATCACGCCTGTCAGGAAGTGCATAGAAACGTGCCTGGCCTCCACAAGATCTCTCCTCGCCCCTGGGGCGACCACGAGAAGACTGACCTCCACCTCTATTAGAGTGAGATAGTGCTGATGATGAGGGCTGATCCCTCTGCTGAGTCCTGTCCCTACGGAGTCGAGGGCACCTGTCTCCTCATGTGGCCAAACTCACCACACTCATAACATGCACCTGGTGCTGGAGAAGGGGACTGAAGGGAACCCCTCGCCGCAGAAGAACCCTGGGCTGATGAAGTAGGTGCTGCACCCTGGGCTGGAAGGGCACCAAGCGATGACTGACCCTGCTGAAACCCCTGTCGACCACGACCATAAGAACCTCCGCTCTGCTCTGGGCGGCCTGAATGAGAAGGTCTAGATGAGCGACCTCTGCTCTGCTGGGAATGCCCTCTAGATGAAGCACCACTGAAACTACCAGAACCACGAGGCCTCTTGGCCTCCCGCTCCTCCCTCTCTCGGCAACGATCCGCCTCAATGGAGCGTGCCATATCAACAACCTGCTCAAATGATGATGACAAAACTCTCTCTCTGGTCATAAGAATGCGGATAGAGTAGTTGAGGCCATTAATGAACCTCCTGATCCTCTCCCTATCATTAGGGATCATCCATGTGGCATGCCTAGCCAACTGTGTGAACCTGAGCTCATACTGGGTCACAGACATGTCGCCCTGAACCAACCACTCGAACTGGCGACGTAGCTCCTCGCGACGAGACCGAGGTACATATTTCTCTAGAAAGAGAGTAGAGAACTGCTGCCATGTGAGAGGTGCTGCTCCTGCAAGCCTACGCCTCTCAAACTCTTCCCACCAATCAAATGCGGGACTAGTGAACTGAAAGGTAGTAAATGAAACTCCGCTGGACTCAAGAATACCAGCCGTCCGCAACATCCTCTAACACTTGTCCAAGAAACCCCGGGCATCCTCGCCCTCAACGCCACTGAAATGGGGTGGCTGAAGTCTACCAAATCTCTCAAGACGACGCTGCTCGTCGTCGGGCATAACCTGAACCATATGCTTTGGAGCTGGAGCTGGTGCAGCTGGAGGAATAACCGGTGCAACCACCTGAGCGGGGACCGCCTCTGGCGTCTGAAGTCCCTGAACAACCGGGTCAGGTGTGCGAGCTGTAGGGGTCTGCCGACCACCCCCTGACTGAGATGTCGCTACAGTAGCGGTAGCCGAAACTACCTGAGCCAAACCAGAACACACTGATAATATCTGAGCAAGAGTCTCCTGAAGACCAGGAATAGCAATAGATACAGTCTGGCCCTGAACTGGGGCTGCTGGAGCATCAACCACTGGGGGCTGCTCCTGAACTGGTACAACAGGCGGGTCAACTGGCACTGCCTCAGCCGCCCTACCTCTACCTCTAGCACGACCGCGCCCACGGCCTCTAACAGGTGGCAATGGAGGTCGTCCACCTCGTCCTGATGCTCGCGTTCTCGCCATCTGCGAGAGAATAGAATATAGAAGTTCAGTTCTCAGAACAACAAGATCGCACGACACAGTTCAAGAAAAGTGAAGTTTTCCTAAAGGTTCGCAGCCTCCCGAGGATAAGTACAGGCGTCCCCGTACCGATCCACAAGACTCTACTAACCGGCTCAAGACTCACGAGGCCTAGTAAACCTAGGCTTTGATACCAACTTGTCACGACCCCAAATCTGGTCGTGATGGCGCCCAGCACATTGCTAAGCCAGCCTGATCAATCAATAACAATAACAGAGCTAGAAGCTCTCCTTAGCCCATTTAACCATATCAAATCACGAAACAATAACGATACATATAACGAAAACGAGAACCAAGTCCCATAATACATCAACTCCCATAGACCAAGGGTCAATAGTCATGAGCCTCTACTGAACATGAGTGTATAAAAGTTTACAAGGTACCAAGTGCGGAAAGAAAAGTCAATACAAAATCCAGAGACAGTAAGAAGGAATATCGGGTCCTGCGGACTCTGCAGCTACCTCGTATATCCCACAAACGTCGCCTCGCACAGCTACTGGATCACTGCTGAGAGGTACCTGGATCTGCACACAAGGTGCAGGGAGTAAAATGAGTACTGCCAGACTCAGTGGTAATAAACAAGGGTAAGACAGCGCAGATAAGAAATCCGCAATAAAGCACTATGTAAAGTTGTAATCAAATACCCTGTCACAGAATCAATATCGACTGTACCTGTACCAACAAGTACCAGCAAAACAGTATAACAGCTAGCAGATGTAGCTAAATGCAATGCAATGCATGATATGACCGCTACGGCGCGTAGCTCGATCCAATTTGGGTACCCGTGCTCACTGTGGGGGTTCAGACTCCGGAGGGGCTCCTACAGCCCAAGCACAATATCACCGCGGCGTGCAGTCCGATCCAACATATATACCACTGCGGCGCGCAGCCCGATCCACTACCAGTCAGCTAATATGCAAATACAGCCTCGCAGGCTCAAAAGTAGTTTTGAAAACATCTTTTATCATTTTTCAGTTGAAAACAGTAATATCAAGTTCCAGAGATTGGAAATAGCATGATAACAGAAATAGCTACGGACTGGTAGTAACTAATATGTCAATATGATAAGACAATGATAACGATCCTCGCGGGATCCAATAACTGGCTCACGGCCCACAAGTATACTCGAGCACCCAAGAAGGGGGTTCCTCGGCTCAAGAGTGGCCAATATCACAATATAGAGTATGCAACCATCCAAGAAGGAGGTTCGACGGCTCAAGAATAGCCAATATCATAACACAGTACCAACAAGTCGGACTAAGCCATAGTCCCCAATCACAATCGACCCCGCACTCACATGCGAGTACGTGTCTCGCCGCTATACATCGTCACAAAGTGGTATACCGGGGTTTCGAACCCGCTGGTCATCACCCACATCTATTACTCACCTCAATACGGCGCGACGACTACTCCGCAATGCCCTTGCCACGAGAATCAAGCTCCGCACGCGTAGAATCTGATCAAATACAGTAAAAATACAATAAATTAGGCCAATGGGACGACACCCAATCAAAACAACTCAATTTACATCAAAATTCCCAAAGTTGTCAAAACCCGACTTTCGGTACGCTTGTCGAAAAATTAGAAAAGTCACATATTCGGAACCCTCATCTCGATACGAGTCTAGGCATATAAAATTTACCAAAATCGGACTCCATTTGCCCACTCAAATCGGTGTTTTTCTTCAATTTAGGCCTAGGGCTCAAACCCACCTTTAATCTTCCATTTACAGAAATTTAACCAATGATCTCATGTTAAAATGATGTAATTAAGCCACAAAACTTACCTCCAACGAAACCCCGATGATTTCCCAGCAATCTCCCGTCAATTTCTTCTCTTAGAACTCAAAAATGGGGGTTTTGGGTATTAAACCCGCGACTGGTCTGTTCTGAACTTAAACTCTCGGCCAGAGACCCTTCTTCTACGCGTTCGCGACGCCTCTCACGCGTCCGCGAAGCTCTGCCCAAAATACCCTTCGCGAACGCGACATGCCATACGCGTTCGCGATGCACATATTTATCAGCCTTCCGGAGATCCTTCTACGTGAACGCGGCCACGACCCACGCGAACGCGATGCCTAATGACTTCCCTCTACGCGAACGCGTCCTTCTCCCACGCGTTCGCGATGCTTCACGTCCTTGCCAATACGCGAACGCGATACCCCCTCGCGAACGCGATGCCTGCTGAACTTGGCCTACGCGAACGCGGGCCGTGCCCTCGCGAACGCGAAGGCCAAATCATTGCCCAGTGATCTGCAGATTACAGCAGGTCTTTTCTTGCTTCTAAATGCCGGATGATGGTCCCGATTCATCCCGAGGCCCCCGGGACCCCAACGAAAACCACCAACATACCCCAAAACACAATACGAACTTGTTCCAATCATAAAAACACCATCCTAAACATCAAAATCACCAATTACCCACGGATTCAAGCCTAAATTTCTTCAAAACTTCCGGATTACACATTCTATCAAAAACCCGACCAAACGACGTCCGAATGACCTGAAATTTTGCGGACATATCCAAAATCACATAACGAAGCTACAGGAATTGTCGGAATTCCATTCCGACCCCCGGATCAAAATCTCACCTACCGTTCGGATTTCGCCAAAATTCAACCTTCGCCAATTCAAGCCTAAAACTACACCGGGCCTCCAAATTCAATTCCGATCGCTCCCCTAAGTCACAAATCACCTCTCGGAACTAACCGAATCATCAGAATCTGATTCCGAGCCCTCTAACCAAATAGTCAACTCCGGGTTGACTTTCCTTATTCAAGTTCCTTCAAAAAGGCTATATGCCTCATTTTCAATCCAAATCACTCCTAAATCACCCGATAGACTCTAGCACTGGTATAAAAGCATAAAACATGTATTTACAACATAACGGGGTGGTAATTCTCGTGACAACGGGCCGGGTCGTCACAACTACGTATCATCCGATCCAAAATCCAAAATATCTATCTGATCCAAACTTTAAAATCCGATCCAATATTTATTCGGTCCAGATTCAGATTGCATTTTGTAGAATCCTAAATGTGCTAAATTCGATCTGATGCATGCACTATCCTACGTATCATGCATTTTACGAGTAAAAACACACACACTCATACACACACATTTATCAAACCATTAATCAACTCTTAAAACCTATACACAAACATACACACTCACGCACTATATATATATATACACACACACACACACACGTGTGTGTATACCAGTTTATAAATATTTACTATAATTATATGATCCTACAAAATATTAAAATTAAATACCTATGGGACTTACGCCTCGTGCTTCTGTCTCGCTGAAGCCTATGTAAAACTGTCACGACCCCAAATCCGGTCGTGATGGCGCCCAGCACACTGCTAGGCCGGCCCGACCAATCAACAATAACCACGGAGCCACAAGCTCACTTTATCCAATTTAAGCATAACCGCGTTAGATATATTAAAAATAGGGAACCATGTCCCAACACGTGCCAACTCCCATAGACCGAAGGGTCAAGAGTCATGAGCCTCTACAGAGTATACAAAGTGTAAATAGTGAATATAACTGTGCACAAGTGTGGGATAATCAGAACAAAAATACAGGCAAACTGGAGAATCGGGTCCTGCGAACGCTGGCAGCTACCTCGACTGTCCAAAAGCACTCCCGAGCCGCAATAGAATCAGCTCCACTGTGATGTACCTGGATCCGCACACAAGGTGCAGGGAGTCGGGTGTGAGTACTTCCAACTCAGCAGTAATAAAAGTAAATAATGCCGAAGGGAAGAAAACCACGATAGGCACTACCTCATGCTACACAATACAGGACTATCTTTTTATTCCTTTCAAGCATATGTGAGTAGATTATTTAGAAATCTTAATTTTAACTACTTTCTTTCATAATAATATACCAATACCTGGATACAATCTCAAGCGGTGCAAGTCCGCACTCAAATCAGCCCCTCGGGCTCAGCACTCCTTATCAATTTACAACAGGAGATCTGGTCAATAAGGCAACTAAGGCATGTGTGCCAGTAATGTATGAGTGCTGAATGTTATGCCACGTAGTACACGCAAACCAATGTATGTATGCCATGCAATGCATATGACCTCTACGGCGTGTAGCCCGATCCAATTTGGGTACCCGTGCTCACTGTGGGGGTTCAGACTCCGGAGGGGCTCCTACAGCCCAAGCACAATATTAATATCACACCTGCTGCGGCGCGCAGCCCGATCCGTATACCACTGCGGCGTGCGGTCCGATCCATGCATGTGTATGCATATGCTCACATGAAATGTCATGCCCTAACATATGGCCCTCGGCCCAATCAGTCTAACAAATAATCAAGAAAGCCCTACGGGCAACAATATCACATTAGCTCACAGCTAAAATATTATTAAGACCTTGTTCAAGTTATTCATAACCTTATAAGAATGCTGAATAGCAAAAAAAAATACCATTTAAAACCTTAAATTTAGATAAAAATATGTACAGTGTTATCAAGACAATGATACTAATCCTTGAAGGATTCAAATAATCGGCACGAAGCCCAAACATGATAATTAGTCCAATTCATTTCAACAATTTGGTGTTATTATTTATTATGCGGGACGGACCAAGTCGCGATCCCCAATGGTGCTCTACCCCACGCCTGTTATCCGGCGTGCAAGTCACCTCAACACAGCACTAAGATGTGCAAGTCCGGGGTTTACTAACCCTCAGGACATCATTTACAAGTATTACCCACCTCGAATCGACGAAAGCTCATGCCCGCGACGCCTTAGCTCCTCGAACCGGCATCCACGCACGTCAAAACTAGCACAAATCAGCACAAATATATCAAAATAGGCTAATGGAACATAACCCAATCGAATGAACTCGAAAAATATCAAAAATCACGAAATTTGCATAACCCGAGCCCCGGGCCCACATCTCGAAAAATTTTGAAACTCATATTTCCAGAACCCTCGTCTCGCCACGAGTCCGAACATATAAAATTTACCAAAATCAGAGTTCGATTGGCCTTTCAAAACCCAATTTTTGTTTTCAATATCTAGGCCACAATCCTTCACAATTTCTACCCAAATTCATGAAGATTGATGTTAATTCTACCATAAAATGATGTTTTTGAGTCAAGAAACTTACCTCCGATGAATACCCGATGATTTTCCAGCGTTTTCCCGTGATTTCTTCTCTCTAAGGCTCAAAAATGGTGTTTTGGGTGTGAAACCCGCGAGCCCTCTGTTCTGCAATTAAACTCACTGCCTGGGACTTTAACTCTACGCGTTCGCGATGTCCCTCACGCGAACGCGATGGCCTGATCGATTACTTCATCGCGAACGCGACGACCTATCACGCGTCCGCGAAGTTCATTTCCCCCAGCCACCGGATTTCTTCTACGCGAACGCGTAGTTCCTCACGCGAACGCGAGGCTTCACCTGTTTCTCCTTTGCGAACGCGGCCCTCTATCACGCGAACGCGTTGCATTGGCCTATCTGGCCTTTGCGAACGCGGTCCTTGCCCTCGCGAACGCGAAGGCTAAAATCCTGCCCAGAGATCTGCAATTTACAGCAGACTTTTCTTTGCTTCAAAATGTCGGATGATGGTCCGGATTCACCCCGAGGCCCCGGGACCCCAACGAAAACCACCAACAAACTCCAAAACACGATACGAATTTGTTCCAATCATAAAAACACCATCCTAAACATCAAAATCACCAATTACACATGGATTCAAGCCTAAGTTTCTTCAAAACTTCCAAATTACACATTCCATCAAAAACCCGACCAAACGACGTTCGAATGACTTGAAATTTTGCAGGCACATCCAAAATCACATAACGAAGCTACAGAAATTGTCGGAATTCCATTCCGACCCCCGGATCAAAATATCACCTACCGTTCGATTTTCGCCAAAATTCAACTTTAGCCAATTCAAGCCTAAAACTACACCGGAACTCCAAATTCAATTCCGATTGTTCTCCTAAGTCATAAATGATCCCCCGAAACTAGTCGAATCATCAGAATCCAATTCCGAGCACTCTAACTTGATAGTCAACTCTTGGTTGACTTTCCATATTCAAACTTCCTTCAAACATGCTATTTGCTTCATTTTCAATTCAATTCACTCCTAACTCACCCGGTAGGCTCTAACACTTATATAAAAGCATAAAACATATAATTGCAACATGACGGGGTGGTAAATTCTCGTAACGACGGGCCGGGTCGTTACATTCTCCCCAACTTAAATAAACGCTCGTCGTCGAGCGGACTCAGAGTTGTACTAGAAGCAACCCAATAACTGAATGACCTTACCAAGCATATATTCGGGCGATCACACGTCACCCTATCTCTCATAAGTCCGAAAACACCATATAGCTGAAATCTTACAAACCATCTGAACCATAAACCATATTGCACTTTTCGAAATCATATACCAATTGTTAATCCCATGCCTATACTCAGGATACACTAGAATCCACTGCAATAACCCATACTCACCACTCCGGGTGAGATCATATGATGTATCAAACAAACCAATCACTCGAGACAATAGTCTCTAATCACACAATTTCCCATGATAACCAAATACCAACTGAAAAACCCTCTTCATTAGATAGAGTCTTGTTCCAACACCTTCATATCATGCCCACGGCAACCGAACATGCGATATATCGAACCTATCTCTCAGGTCAACCATTCATGAATCCATTTCACTTTTAACTGATACCACGACAGATTTCGGACCCAAATCTCGGTATTACCTTTATAACCAGCTGAAATCGCATATACTCACACTCACTATTGGCTCCAATGCTCATTTCGATCATAACATACCGCACTGGTGATTTGACACCTCAACACCGACCTAAGCCACAACGAGCACAACATAGGCTCCAATAGATACGTCTGAACACACTCGAATCATGACAACTCAAATCATGACAACTGTCTCCAGCAAAAGAGCTGCAATTCAATTCCTCTATGCCATCATAACATAGAACTGAGATCGCGTCTCGCGTTATAGAAATAGAGTACCTAATCCTCCTCGAGAGGTCATAACATCACGTGGCCTTGCCACGATTCGTGATTCTATCCCAACGTTATTACTCATGAAGCACCTCAAGCCACTAAGCTTAAAACGGTTAGCCATGCACATATCTAGGTCTTGAACCCAAGCAATCAACCTCACCCACGGTGAAACAATTAACGTATGCTATTAAATCATGAAAGGTCACAACCGATGTGCCACTCGCCAAGCGATACTCAAAACGGTCTTTTCCTCAGAAGCGAGGAAGTATTGTATACACAGTAGCATATAACTAACTATATTTTCACAATATTCTGTTGCGGCGTGCAACCCGCTCCAATGACATACCCGTGGCGGCATGCCACCCGATCTAGATACCATACCTGTGGCGGCGTGCCACCCGATCCAAGTAACCCTCGCCAAATAAATACGCGTCGAGTCAAGTTGCTCATCATAATAAACATATATAGCCTCAAGTTTGGCCACAAGAAACGCATCCGATAAAGTTCCTCAATACCAGAACTAATCAATGGTAGATACTTCTACACTAACATCCGCCACTAAGGTCCAACTGACAAAGCAATGCCTACCAGCCGTCCGCTGGTCCTGGGTACAACTACTCTGTTGGAGCATACTCTGATGCTCTCTGCTATGCAATTTGTGCCATTTTCCGACATAGTCCATATCACATTAGTCTAGACAATCTGACCCATGACAACCAGTCAGCAATCAAGTATCATAATCCGAATTCGTCTTATCAAGTCAAGAGAGAGCCACTAGGGCTTCCGATTTCCAATAACCACAAAACAGTGTCGATACACACGATATACAACCATTGCATAGGCGGATTACGAGAACTTCTAGTCTCCAACACATATATAACACATGAATCGCTATACCTGGTTCCACACTCCACCGTATGAATACATAGCGCACATCAAGCGCCCATTCATACCACGAAATCCATTCAGAAATTTCACTATGCCATCAACGACTCAGTTATTATAGTCGATCCAACAAGAGAATACCACCATACCACTGGATATCATCAGTTTACATTGCCTTATCCTTTTTGGATCATATTCCCTGCCAAGTTAATAGAATAGTAGTACCATTTTCTTAAATTATCAGAAAGATCGATTCTTAATTCACCTGCAGTTGTCCGCGCTGCTCAATAATTTTATTGACTTCCCATATATTATGAACTGATCTCAAAACCTAGAATATACCATTATCAACTTTCCATAACACATCGTGTATACCATATTACACTAAGACAACATGGAAATTCATATCCCTTTCCTCCGCCTCAACATCGGCGCACTCCACTAGTCAAGCACTTTCGTGATCCCATATAGAAGAAAACTCATTACACATTCCACGCTTCGCATACCGACAGGAGTATACTCATTTTCAAACCATGATAAAACACATCACAAACTATTTCTTCCCATTCGTTGCATAAGTTTAACTGCTAGAACTGAGGCCTTATACCCATATCAAGTTACACAACTGCCAGCACTCAAGAGCTTTGCTGCAATGTCCGCAAGACTCATTACTTCAACCACACACCAGGAATCAATCGTATTCCTTTTTATACCATTCTGGTTTATTAACAAGTCGTTCCATTTACCCAGTTTCCTTTCCGATTCATCTCTAATTTCATATCAGTCTTTACTATAGTACCATAATACATCAACTCATGTTACCACACGAGACTCGTACACAAGACCACACGGTCTAAGACCCATAAGGCCACTGAATACTCTCTCAATGTTTCCCAAAAGTACCACATTCTACCATACTTTATTTTGATGAACTTCCCGCGATTTTTTTTTAATTGTTATCATTACTTCCCAATACGGATACCTAGAATCCCATCATTCACATGATATAACACAAGTCTTGATCTTCTCTAACGAAACCGCCATCTTTAGCCACACACACAAATCTTAAGGCACCTGACTGTTACAAGAAAAATCTTGAACACTGCAAAACCATTCTCGGGCATCATTCACCCTTATTTAGCTGTAATTCAACTGTCCTATTGAGTAGAACCACTCGTGTTTTGTTAGAACTCTGACATCGCAGAACATGATTACTTACAGATACAATCAGCTATCTTTCTTTCCTATACGGTGAATATTCTTTACCAACAGCAGTTCAAAACACCCTAGTACTTCATCAGATCTACGAAGCACCATAACCTTTACCAGAATTTCCCAACATACTTAGAGACAGAATCAACATAGCACACAATAGTGCAATCAGTTAATCAATAGCAACCTTCCCAACTTAGCTCGAAGCCATTCATCAAAGCACTTTCAACCACTCATATCATTATTACTCAAGTGATGCCGAAATGTTAATATGAGATTAAACTCAAGTCATTTTCAAGCCTTGACAGAGACTCGAATCATCAGAGACCTTAGCTCTTCCTGCAATTCTTGCAGATATACATGCACCACCAATAAGCCCACTCTCTTTAGGTGACGGAAATCTTTCTAAGTCCCAAATTTTCCAAAAATTTCGGCAGAGTTTCCTTTGTAAATTGGCCTATCCACCTGCCAGAGAATCACCAAACCATTCTAACAATACATCTACAACCCAACAAGATATCACAATGTATTTCAACAACATTAAGTCTCAATACTATACGAATCATATTATCATAGTTTATACTTGAACCTGCGCTGTACCTGCTCGAATCATAACACATATCAAAATCACTTTAGTCTTCCTGAGTTTAAACTCGTTCCACTACACATAAGGCACTTTACCTTCCAATTACGAGATATGATAATTATTTCTCACGCCCATAGCTAGGGCTACATATCAAATCACAATAAGAACCGAATACCTTACAGCTCTCCCATTATCAAACTGCCATTTGCACAATAAGGATCAGTACTGATCGTATGAACTTCATAATACCGACTCGCAAAATTAATACCTTGGTGCTCAAGCCATAGACAAGGATCCGACCTCAAGTCCTCCCGACCGGCCCAACATGAACTTATGAAGATTATATCTCGCCCCTCGATCGGGGAATCACAAGCCATAAGGCAATTACATTACTGAGCGCTCGATGCGTACACAGACGTGCGGAAGGAATTTCAAAATTATATCTCAAGCTGAATCAAGTGCGCACGATAAGAATTCCAAGAAATGTGAAGTGTTTCCTAAAGGTTCGCATCCTCCCGAGGATAAGTACAGGCGTCCCCGTACCGATCCACAAGACTCTACCAACCGGCTCAAGACTCATGAGGCCTAGTAAACCTAGGCTCTGATACCAACTTGTCACGACCCCAAATTCGGTCGTGATGGCGCCCAACACAATGATAGGCCGGCCCGACCAATCAACAATAACCACGGAGCCACAAGCTCACTTTATCCAATTTAAGCATAACCGCGTTAGATATATTAAAAACAGGGAACCAAGTCCCAACACGTGCCAACTCCCATAGACCGAAGGGTCAAGAGTCATGAGCCTCTACAAAGTATACAAAGTGTAAATAGTGAATATAATTGTGCACAAGTGTCGGATAATCAGAACAAAAATACAGGCAAACCGGAGAATCAGGTCCTGCGAACGCTGGCAGCTACCTCGACTGTCCAAAAGCACTCCCGAGCCGCAATAGAATCAGCTCCACTGTGACGTACCTGGATCTGCACACAACGTGCAGGGAGTCGGGTGTGAGTACTTCCAACTCAGCAGTAATAATAAAAGTAAATAATGCTGAAGGGAAGAAAACCACGATAGGCACTACCTCATGCTACACAATACAGGACTATCTTTTTATTCCTTTCAAGCATATATGAGTAGATTATTTAGAAATCTTAATTTTAACTACTTTCTTTCATAATAATATACCAATACCTGGATACAATCTCAAGCAGTGCAAGTCCGCACTCAAATCAGCCCCTCGGGCTCAGCACTCCTTATCAATTTACACCAGGAGATCCTGGTCAATAAGGCAACTAATGCATGTGTGCCAGTAATGTATGAGTGCTGAATGTTATGCCACGTAGTACACACAAACCAATGTATGTATGCCATGCAATGCATATGACCGCTACGGCGTGTAGCCCGATCCAATTTGGGTACCCGTGCTCACTGTGGGGGTTCAGACTCCGGAGGGGCTCCTACAACCCAAGCACAATATTAATATCACACCTGCTGCGGCGCGCAGCCCGATCTGTATACCACTGCGGCGTGCAGTCCGATCCATGCATGTGTATGCATATACTCACATGAAGTGTCATGCCCTAACATATGGCCCTCGGCGCAATCAGTCTAACAAATAATCAAGAAAGCCCTACGGGCAACAATATCACATTAGCTCACAGCTAAAATATTATTAAGACATTGTTCAAGTTTTTCATAACCTTATAAGAATGCTGAATAGCAAAAAAAATACCATTTAAAACCTTAAATTTAGATAAAAATATGTACAGTGTTATCAAGACAATGATACTAATCCTTGAAGGATTCAAATAATCGGCACGAAGCCCAAACATGATAATTAGTCCAATTCATTTCAACAATTTGGTGTTATTATTTATTACGCTGGACGGACCAAGTCGCGATCCCCAATGGTGCTCTACCCCACGCCTCTTATCCGGCGTGTAAGTCACCTCAACAGATGTGCAAGTCCGGGGTTTACTAACCCTCGGGACATCATTTACAAGTATTACCCACCTCGAACCGACGAAAGCTCATGCCCGCGACGCCTTAGCTCCTCGAACCGGCATCCACGCACGTCAAAACTAGCACAAATCAGCACAAATATATCAAAATAGGCTAATGGAACATAACCCAATCAAGTGAACTCGAAAAATATCAAAAATCACGAAATTTGCATAACCCGAGCCCCGGGCCCACATCTCGAAAAATTTCGAAACTCATATTTCCAGAACCCTCGTCTCGCCACGAGTCCGAACATATAAAATTTACCCAAATCGGAGTTCGATTGGCCTTTCAAAACCCAATTTTTGTTTTCAATATCTAGGCCACAATCCTTCACAATTTCTACCCAAATTCATAAAGATTGATGTTAATTCTACCATAAAATGATGTTTTTGAGTCAAGAAACTTACCTCCGATGAATACCCGATGATTTCCCAGCGTTTTCCCGTGATTTCTTCTCTCTAGGGCTCAAAAATGGTGTTTTGGGTGTGAAACCCGCGAGCCCTCTGTTCTGCAATTAAACTCACTGCCTGGGACTTTAACTCTACGCGTTCGCGATGTCCCTCACGCGAACGCGATGGCCTGATCGATTACTTCATCGCGAACGCGACGACCTATCACGCGTCCGCGAAGTTCATTTCCCCCAGCCACCGGATTTCTTCTACGCGAACGCATAGTTCCTCACGCGAACGCGAGGCTTCACCTGTTTCTCCTTCGCGAACGCGGCCCTCTCTCACGCGAACGCGTTGCATTGGCCTATCTGGCCTTCACGAACGCGGGCCTTGCCCTCGCGAACGCGAAGGCTAAAATCCTGCCCAGAGATCTGCAATTTACAGCAGACTTTTCTTTGCTTCAAAATGCCGGATGATGGTCCGGATTCACCCCGAGGCCCCCGGGACCCCAACGAAAACCACCAACAAACTCCAAAACACGATACGAATTTGTTCCAATCATAAAAACACCATCATAAACATCAAAATCACCAATTACACATGGATTCAAGCCTAAGTTTCTTCAAAACTTCCAAATTACACATTCCATCAAAAACCCAACCAAACGACGTCCGAATGACTTGAAATTTTGCAGGCACATCCAAAATCGCATAACGAAGCTACAGAAATTGTCGGAATTCCATTCCGACCCCCGGATCAAAATAACACCTACCGTTCGGTTTTCGCCAAAATTCAACTTTAGCCAATTCAAGCCTAAAACTACACCGGAACTCCAAATTCAATTCCGATTGTTCTCCTAAGTCATAAATGATCCCCCGAAACTAGTCGAATCATCAGAATCCGATTCCGAACACTCTAACTCGATAGTCAACTCTTGGTTGACTTTCCATATTCAAACTTCCTTCAAACATGCTATTTGCTTCATTTTCAATTCAATTCACTCCTAACTCACCCGGTAGGCTCTAACACTGATATAAAAGCATAAAACATATAATTGCAATATGACGGGGTGGTAAATTCCCGTAACGACGGGCCGGGTCGTTACAAAAACACTTCATCTTACGTCCATGCCTTTTAAAATATTATTTCCAATATGTTAGTCTTTTGTAAAAATGTCAAATTTGTTCTTATACTATATGGTGGTGCTTATGCTCTTTTGAGTAGATGGTGTAAACGAGACAGAGGCACGAGGCGTAAGTCCCATAGGTATTTAATTTTAATATTTTATAAAATAATATAATTATAGTAAATATTTATAAACTTGTAAAATTGCATAAAATATATATATATATATATATATATATATATATATATATATATATATATATATATATATATATATATATATGTGTGTGTGTGTGTGGGGGGGAGGGGGAGGGATTGCGTGGGTGGGTGGGTGCGCGCACGCTTGCTTCATTCCTACAAAAAACTAGTCAAAAAAATCTATTATACGCTACTTAGAAATTCAAGTAACTTTAGGCGAAAATAATAAAGTTTTTGTACATGAAGTTACAAAAGAGATGACTAACTTACAATTTGAACTTTGAAGTTGTTGCTATAAAGGAGAATGAAGTTCTCTTTGTATTTTTTTTAAAAATAAATATTTTGTTGCTTTTGGGAGATATTAGCAGACTAGCGAACAAGATTAAAAATTGGGAAAGATCTTGAAATGGAGCTTCAATCAATAAAAAAAAGGCCTCAACTTTTAAATTTACTGCATTTTAGTTCTTTTTGAAAAACTTTTGAGTAATTACCAAAGCTGCATTTTGAGAATTTGAAAATTATATGAGGGTCTTATTCAATAAATTTTAATTTAATTTGAAAAGATCTTTGGGGCTTACACTTCACTAAAAAAATGCTTCCCAAACGCTCGGGTACACCTCAAATTGCTAGGCATACGCCTCGTGAGACTTTCAACCCACACTATCGCCCCAAGATATTTTTGGTGTGCCTCACCCCAGAGCTTGCCTAAAAACGCACTTAAAACACTGGATAGAAAACATTTTCTGTCGGCTAAAATATTTGAGGCTACGACACAAACATACGTCCCCCCCCCCTACCCAGGCTCCCCATTTTGACATTCACATTTCAGTGGGTGATTGGGATATATGGACCCAAGATTTCTTTCTGAGACAATGACCCAAAGTTCAACCACTATCACCATAGGAACTTGGGCTTATAATAGTACATGTGAGGCTATACTGGGGATTGGTTTTTTGGCATGGTGTGATAATATATTTCATAATTGACAGAAAATAACTCTAGTTATAGATATTGGCACCAAACAGCCCATAAATATTTATCAGAACAATAATCGTGTATCACAATGTATATCACAACTTTATTTTTGTTTTTTTATATATATAAAAATATATATTAAAATTTTATTTTTCTTCTTTATTATATAAAAAATAAAATGTTAAATAGAATTATTTAAAATTTATTTCTATCTGTATATCATAATGAAAATAATTATATTATTTATATATCATAATATATAACACATTAAATATTGTGTATATCAAATATATATTATAAGTTTACTTTATTCTTAGTGTATATCAACCTTTTTTGTATATCAAAATACAAATAAAAGATATTCTTTGTTCTTTGTATATTTCAGTATATAACACATAGTTTCTTGCGGATATACACAATTTGCTGGAGATATATTGATATACAAAATAAGAAGTAGAAGTATTTCTTAATCAAAAGAAAAAGAAGAGGAAAAAAGTATGAAGTATGTTCAATGCCAATTTTAGGAATGTATATATCTTGAAAACTACCAATATATTGTTCTAAATTTATGAAATGCCAAAAAGTTTTTTTTTTAAAAAAGAAAAAAAATGGTACTTTAATACTCCATTCGAGCACCAAAACCTAATGGAGAAAAGTAAACCTCCATCCAAAATCCTATGCCGCAATAGCAGCGATCAATAACCCCCCATTTACCCTTTTTGTGCTTGTGCTTTCGAGTTTCAATACTTTGGAATTTGGATGTTACGTGAAGTTTAAATCCATTTAAATTATTTTTACAGACTCAACAATTCATGGAAAAATAAATTAGATATCGTTTGAATCACTCTTGGGATCTCTTGATATATCTATGCACTTGTTCTAACATATTAGTTGGATTTGGTTTCTAGTTTGTTTATGAGAAAAGAAGTTGTACTGATTCTCTCCTCTCCCACCAACGGTCATATTTGTCTGACTTCTCAGATCTCGCCGCCGACGAGTTTCAGTCTCGGTTGCTTTTTCTCCTAATCTTTTCTACTTATTTTTTTGTCTTTTTTCCTTTTCTTCCATTTCTTATTTTCTTCTTCACTTAACTTTATGAATTAAACTAACATTTACTCTAATAGTTTTTAAGATTCTTGTAACTACTCATTCTTCGATTTCTTTATCTTTGTGTTTTTGGTGATTGTATTTCATTTCTTTACTGATATATTATTGTTCATTGAGGTCGAGTGTTTACTTCTCAATTACTGCTCTCAAGTCTCAACCACCACACTATCGCCGCCGTCTCCGTTGCCGCAGCGGTCACTCGCTGCACGTATTTATCACAGAGCTCCGGCCAAATAGCTCAGTCACAGGAAACACGCCGCGAACAGCTCGCCGGAATTTAGATCTTCGTCCTCTTCAAACGACATTGCTTTGTAGATCAAAGAGCTTCAGTTTTTCTCATCTAAGCTGCTGATTTTCGTTGAAGTTGGGCTCCAATTCGTAGCATCTCCTATTTATTTGGCTTTCGGTCCAGTTTGCTTTTTGTTTTTCCTTCAAACAGGTACTAGAGGCGGCGGACGAGGCGAGCTTTGGCATTTGGAAGCGAGGAGCAAAGCTACATCGGCCAAAACGAGTAGGTTTGGCGGCAGTTGACCCGGGCGCATCAAAGCTTACTTTCAGGTTTTTCCACCCGGAGTTGGTACCTCCCGATCTCTTGTTTATTCTGTACGTCCTTTTACGTATTTTAACTAGCATCTTGTGTGTGGTATACTCTATCGTTATCTAGCAAGCATCTTTTTGCGTAATTCTATTAAAGTTCGTCTTTTTTACCGTAGTCTGTTGGAGGGATAGTGGCCGCGGCGGAGGATGGTACTGTAAGGTCATGTCCTCGGGGGGTGGGGGTGGGGGTGGAGGCGAGCAGGGGGGCAGGGAGCGGTCCTGTGGGTAGGGCGGGAGGTTTGGGTGGGGAGAGGTTAAAGGACGCTCAGAGATTGAGGATCGGGTCGTGGAACGTAGGCACACTAACGGGTAAGTCCATTGAGTTGGCAAAGATTCTCCAGAAGAGGAGGGTCAACATAGCATGTGTGCAAGAAACTAGGTGGAAAGGGACGAAGGCGAGGGATGCAGATGAGTTTAAGTTGTGGTACTCTGGGGTTGAGAGGGGTAAGAATGGAGTAGGTATCTTGGTAGATAGGAATCTTAGGGAGTCCGTGGTTGAGGTTAGGCGAGTGGATGATAGGTTAATGTCTATTAAACTGGTTATTGGCGGTAGTGTTCTCAATGTCATTAGCGCTAACGCGCCGCATGCAGGCCTAGCTGAGGAGGTTAAAAGGCGTTTTTGGGAGGGCTTGGATGAGTTGGTGAGTAGTATTCCCCAATCTGAGAAGTTAGTTATCGGAGGGGACTTTAATGGTCATATTGGGGCAGAGGCTGGTGGTTACGGTGGGGTGCATGGCGGCTTTGGCTTTGGGGTTAGGAACGGAGGGGGCACTTCGCTGCTTGATTTCGCTAGGGCTTCGGAGCTTTTGATCGCGAACTCGTCATTTCAGAAGAGGGAGGAGCATTTGGTTACTTTCAAAAGTTCCACGGCGAGGACTCAGATTGATTACCTCCTTCTCAGAAGGAGCGATAGAGGGTTGTGCAAGGATTGCAAGGTTATTCCGGGAGAGTCCCTTTCAACTCTTCATAGACTCCTAGTGATGGATGTAGGTCTCTGGGCGAAGAGGAAGAGGAGGGGTTCTCGGGGCCGACCGCGGATTAGATGGGGAACTTTGACTAAGGAGAAAGCCCAGGAGCTGGAGAGGAAGCTAGTTGATGGGGGAGCTTGGAGTAGCTCTGGGGAAGCGGACGCAATGTGGTCAGTGACGGCGAACTTGGTTAGGGAGGCTGCGCGAGATGTGCTTGGGGTAGCCAGGGGCTATTCAGGCAGGCACCAAGGTGACTGGTGGTGGAATGAGGTCGTCCAAGGAAAGGTGGAGGCGAAGAAGGCGGCGTTTGCTAAGTTGTCAGGGAGCTCAAACGAAGAAGAAAGGAGAGCGAACAAGGAGAACTACAAGGTGGCGAGGAAGGAAGCGAAACTGGCGGTCACGGAAGCAAAAAATGCAGCGTTTGGGCGCATGTACGAGGAATTGGGGGAGAAAGGCGGGGACAGAAAGTTATTCCGATTGGCTAAGGTGAGAGAGAGGAAGGCGCGGGATCTAGACCAAGTTAGGTGCATCAAGGACGAGGATGGTAGGGTTCTGACGGGGGAGTCGCAAGTCAAGCGGAGATGGCAGGAATACTTTCGAGACCTGCTTAACGAAGAGGGGGATCGAGTCTTAGAGCTAGGGGAGCTGGGGCATTCGGAGTGTCCTAGAGACCTCGGGCACTGCAGGCGCATTAAGGAGGAGGAGGTCTTGAGGGCGTTGCGTAGGATGAGTAGGGGCCGAGCGACTGGGCCAGACGAAATTCCGGTGGAGTTTTGGAAATGCATGGGTAGGTCAGGAGTGGAGTGGTTGTCCAGGTTGTTCAACGTGATCTTTAGGACCAAGAGGATGCCGGAAGAGTGGAGATGGAGTACAGTGGTTCCCTTGTACATAAACAAAGGGGATATCCAGTGTTGCAACAACTATAGGGGTATCAAATTAATAAGTCACACCATGAAGGTCTGGGAGAGGGTGATCGAGGCGAGGGTGAGGGAGATGTCATCTATATCTGTGAACCAGCTTGGTTTCATGCCGGGTCGCTCTACTACAGAAGCTATCCACCTTGTGAGGAGGGTGGTGGAACTGTTCAGGGATAAGATCCAAGAACAAGTTCCAGATCTGCTAATGGAAACTGCAGTAAAAAGCAAATGTGGTGTTGTCTTATACCATGTTTGGAGGCTAAAGGGGTGCATGTAGCCTACATTGTAGTGATCAAAGACATGTATGATGGAGCTAAGACCCGAGTGAGGATAGTGGGAGATCAGAACACTTCCCGGTTGTGCTGAGGTTGCACTAGGAATCCGCCCTAAGCCTTCTCTTATTTGCCTTGGTAATGGATGCTCTAACTCGCCATATTCAAGGGGATGTGCCATGGTGTATGCTCTTTGTTGACGACATAGTCTTGATAGACGAGACGAGGGCCGGTGTTAATGCGAGGTTGGAGGTCTGGAGACAGACCCTCGAGTCTAAGGGTTTTAAACTAAGCAGGTCTAAGACAGAATATCTAGAGTGCAAGTTCGGCGCCGAGTCGAGCGAAGTAGGCTGGGACGTTAAGCTGGGATCTCAGGTCATAGCCAAGAGGGACAGTTTCAGATATCTTGGATCAGTGATTCAAGGGGACGGAGAGATTGACGGGGATGTCACTCACCGTATAGGAGCGGGGTGGTTGAAGTGGAGGCTCGCATCGGGAGTCTTGTGTGACAAGAAAGTTCCACAGAAACTCAAGGGGAAGTTTTATAGAGCGGTGGTTAGACCTGCCATGTTGTATGGGGTGGAGTGCTGGCCTCTGAAGAACTCTCATGTCCAGAGAATGAGAGTTGCAGAGATGGGGATGCTCAGGTGGATGTGCGGGCTCACCAGATTAGATAAGATTAAGAATGAAGTTATTCGGGAGAAGGCGGGGGTGGCCCCAGTGGATGAGAAGATGCGAGAAGCGAGACTCAGGTGGTTTGGGCATGTGCGGAGGAGAAGCCCTGATGCACCGGTGAGGAGTTGTGAGCGACTGGCGGTGGTTGGCGCGAGTCGAGGCAGAGGGAGGCCCAAGAGGTATTGGGGTGAGGTGATTAGGCAGGATATGGCTAGAATGGGGATTTCCGAGGACATGACCCTTGATAGGAAAGTTTGGAGGTCTAGTATTAGGGTTGTAGGGTAGGGCCTTCTAGAATTCGTAGTACTTCTGTTAGGGGCTGAGCGGGGTTTGGTAGCGATCTCTATAGTTAATTAATGTATTGTATTGTGCCTCTTATGGTAGTAACCGATTGGTATTATTGCATGTCATTCTACTTTTGGTTTATATTTAGATAATTATTTATTTGATTTATCCCGGATTTACTAACATTGTTTTGTTTTGTTTGTTGATTTCCTCTCCCTTTTTCTGAGCCGAGGGTCGGCCGGAAACAGCCTCTCTACCCTTTCGGGTAGGGGTAAGGCCTGTGTACGTATTACCCTCCCCAGACCCCACTTTGTGGGAACATATTGGGTAGTTGTTGTTGTTGTTGTTGTTGTTCTAACATATTAAAAACTGTTCTAATACTATCTTGCAAAGGCTTATCGTTGCAATAAAAGTGAAACTTTAATTTATCAAGAGTGGAGAGTCAGAAGAAGAAGAAATAAAAGGAGAGAGAGAAAGAGAGAGACGCCAAATATAGGTAGAGGTGGATTATTTTTTTATTTTATTTTATTTGGCTATACCATGCCATTTTTCTTAGTGTTGTCTTTGCCAAATATAATCTAAGGCCAAAAATTTATTAATTTCTATTGTAAGTTGTTACATGGTGCTAATTGCTCTAGGGAATTTGGTGGGAAAATTACTAGTCCATTTATAAGCAGCTTATTATAAAAATTGGCCAATTGATAAAATATTATTAATATTAGTCAAATTTGTCAATTAGTTATTTATAGCAAAAAAATATCAAAATTTTATTTTCTTTTGAGTGGATGCTATTAGAATAGAGTGCCCCCTCATGGTAGTTACTGATCAATATTACTGCATGCCATTTTATTTATGGTTTATGATTTATGTTTAAATAATTATTTATGTGATTTGTACCAATGGGTTCAACTGAACTCATAACTTTCTACAGGGAGTATAAATTTATGTGCAAAAGTTCATTAAAATCCCAAGAAATTGTAGATATGAAACCATAACATTAAGGATACAATGAGTTTAGTACTAAGAATCTTGAAGATTGAGCCCATATAGTTCACATTCTGGATCCGCATTTGTCCCCCCCCCCCCCTTTTAAATCTGTCTATTTTAAATTAAGGCGTCTAAGTAAATAATTTTGTTATTAATTATTTACATTTAATTTAGTCTAACGTGTGAACTAAAAATGGAACTGCTAAACTGAGATGGACAATAATATGATAAATGCACTATCACGACCCAGACCCGATCGTGATGGCGCCCAACCCTAAATCTAGTCAAGCCTTACCAATAGTCGCTCCCAAGTCAACCGTAAATTTCAAAACCGATAATTTTGAGGAGAATATAATAGTTTTAGAATAATAATCCAATACTTATAGAAGAATAATACTGAGAAATACGAAGTTCGATAAAAACTCTCCCAAAAGATTTGGGGTCACGAGTCTAGAGCCTCTAAAATAAACTGGATAATAATATCTGAACGAAAACACACAAGTCTATATATATATATATATATATATATATATATATATATATATATATATATATATATATATATATATATATATATATATATATATATATATATATATATATATATATATATATATATATATAAACTGAAATAGGAAGAGTAGCTAGGTCCTGCGAATGTCAAGCAGCTACCTCAACAACTCTAATAAGCTCCGGAGACAAAGACTGCTCGGCTAAGCCTCCGATGTACCTGAATCTGCACACAAGATGCAGGGAGTAGGGCTGAGTACTACCAACTCAGTGATAATAAGTATATAATATGTCTGAAGATAAGAAATTCACGAAATGCCACAAAGTAAAGCTAAAACTAACAGTCTGACACCTTACTACGAACTAAAAACAAAACAACTTCAAATATAACAGTAAGTAAAATATAAGGATGCAATGCAATACACATTAATACGATGTAGCGTACAGCCCGATCTATTTAACGTCGACGTTGCTCACTAGGGGTGTGTAAAGACTCCAGAGGGGCTCCTTCAGCCGAAGCACAATATAATCATAACATTCGCTGCGGCGCGCAGCCCGGTTCATACTCGGTCCACAATATGCATATGAGTCACAACAGATTCAATTAACTTCCCAGTTTCCAGTTTATCAATAAGAATATACTTTAGATATTTAACTTAAGGAAAAGTGACTTAGCATTTGATAACAGTGATTAAACACAAGACTGAGATCAATGATTATACAAAGCATGCTATCACAATGATATTCATCATCTGAGGATGCTACAGATCGGCACAAGGCCGCAAACATGGCAATAAGCCTAGATATATTCAATATAGGGTGCGTATTAGTCGCCAATATAGAAATATTCCTGTTCGGGATGGACCAAGTCACAATCCCCCGTTATAACCACTCCCACACCTGCCATGGGGTGGGAGTCACGCCCTAACATAGTGTCAGAATGTGATAAGCTGGGGTACCCTCAGGCCATCATATACACCAACTACTCACCTCTAACCGGCCGTAGACTGGTCCACATTTCCTTTTTCTTTCGTATCAACCCCCTCGCGTCGTTGAATCTAGTCAAAACCACAACGAATACATAAATATGGGTTAAAGAAATATAACCCAATCAAAAATACTCGAAAAGTACTAAAATTCACGAAGTTGGTAAAATCCGAGCCCCGGGCCCATTCTCAAAAAATTTCGAAAATCACACCAATAAATTTTTCGTCTCGCCACGAGTCCGTACATATAAAGTTTATCGAAAACGGAGCTCAATTGGGCTTTCAAATCCTAAAAATTCGTTTTCAAGAACAAAGCCCTACTTCTTCACAATTTTTACCCAATTTCATGAATTTGAGTGTTGATTCTTCCATAAAATGGTATTTTCTAATCAAGAGACTTATCTTCAATCAATACCCGTTGAATACCCTTTTCAAATCGCTCAAAAAGATCTCTTGGCGGAGTAAAAATGGTAAAAAAAATAATGTGGGTCGCAGATATAAGGGTTTTAAACATTCTGTCAAATTACTGTAGCGTCCCATATGCGATCGCATCACTACCCCTACGATCGCATAGGCCGAAATTTTCAGGCCCTCAATTCCTCTTATGCGATCGTAGGACAGGCCATGCGATCGCACAACACTGCTTCTTCCTACTACGTGATCGCATTAACACCCACGCAACCGCATTGTACAAGCTCCTCAACCTATGCGATCACAGACACCTTTACGCGGTCGCATAGAGCTAATCTTCACTCCTCCCCCCCCCCCAAAAAAAAACCTTCTATGTGATCGCAGATATACCTACGCGATCACATAGAGTAAACTTTCTCTGCAATTTTTCTGTTGCACTATTCGTGTTCAAAATTTCCCGTTAGCCATCCGAATTCACCCTGAGGCCCTCGGTACCTCAACCAAATGCACAGATATGTTCTCTTACTTCATTCAAATTTGCTCGTAACATAAAAACACTATCATAAACATCAAAATAATCAAATTACTACGAATTCAAGCCTAAGTTAAACTAAAACTTTCGAAACTTGCATTTGATCTAAAACCCGACCTAAACACCTCCGTATGATCTGAAATTTTGCACGCATATCCAAAATCACCTAACGGAGCTACTGCAACTCTCGAAATTCCATTCCGACCCTCGGATCAAAATATCACCTACCATCTGGAATTTGCCAAAATCCAACCTTAGCCAATTCAAGCCTAATTCTACATCGGACCTCCAAATTCAATTTCGATTGCGCTCCTAGGTCACAAATCATCCCCCGAAACTAGTCGAATCATCAGAAATCCATCCGAGTCTTCTAACTCATAAGTCAACATTTGGTTGACTTTTTCAAACTAACCTTCTCATAAAGAGACTTGTTGTCTCATTTCTAACCGAACTCTATCCGAATTACTTCAAATTCTCCAAACACATATAATAAAACATATGGAAGAATACAATAAGTTTAATACTAAGAATCTTGAAGATTGAACCCATGTAGTTCAGATTCTGGATCCGCATCTGTTCCTCTACCCCTTTTAAATCTGTCTATTTTAAATTAAGGCGTCTAAGTAAATAATTTTTTATTAATTAACATTTAACTCAGTCTAACCAGTGAAATAAAACTGGAACAGTTAAACTGCGACAGACAGTAATACGATTAATGCACTGGAAGTAAGATAAATCATTAATCAATTCTGTTGATGCCAAAAAGAATCTAATGTTATATAAATATGAAGATAACTTTAACATTACATATCTAGTCCGCAGAAAGCAATATGAATATGACTTTAATAAAGAAGAAAAAATCAGGAGAATTTGTATCCCTGTTTGTCTATCCAACTGCATCAATCTACAACTTTATTAATTTTGGATCTCTTTTTTACTTTTAGTACGTGTATTCACATAGATAAAAAAAAAAATACTAATGAAGTTTCCAGTTTCCATGATCACATGGTGAACAAGGCTCTTGAGCAATGTCAGTGATCTGAAGTCCAGTGTCATAAATCACTCCATTCTTCCAATCTGCTGGCAACACTGATTTTGCCCAATTCCATTTGCCATCATACCCTGCTGTCACCACAAACCTAAATTGCAATGCCCCCGTTGGTACTCTACTTGTGTCCCAAATTGCTCCGTGGTTTCGGCTCAGGAAATTCCAGGTCGATGATCCAACCTAAAACATATCATTCGTCGTCGGTACAATTTAAATTCTGTGCCAACTCAAAAGTCAAAAGCGACGCGACTATCAAAATGGAACATAGGTAGTACCTGAGCTACGTCGACAGCGACAATGTCAGTTTGACCGCCTTGGTACAAGAAGCTGATTGCTAGATAATTTGGTTTTTGACTTGATTCTTCCACACGAATGCCCAAATTCTTGCTTTTGTAATCACATGGAACTCTGTCTCCACCAAAAATACAATATTATTACCACCATTAATATAGTATTTGAAGCATAATCTTTATTTTACTGACCTGAGTCTAATCAATAACACGTACGCACTTATCATTAATTGAATTGAATACTTACACATGTTCAATTCACCGTTACTGCTTTAATTAATAGTACATTATCTGGTCAAGTGGGGCATGTAACATGACTCTTTTTTTCAAATTTTTACAACCTTTTTTTTTTTAAAATGTTTTGGCTGTTGTAACGAAACCACCAAATATAGCATTAGTACAGTATGCTGACAAGAAAATTCGGACAAGCAAGGCAAAGTTCAAAAGCCCACAATACTAATAATTATGGAAAAAATGACAATGTATAGCCGCTGTAAAAATAATGGTCGGAGATATATAGAAAAATTATATATATATATATATATATATTTTGTATGTTACATACAAAAATTATACAAATTTTAAATATTTTTTTGGCTACCAAATGTAAATAATTTTTGGCGCGGACTAAAAGTGAAACACCTCAACAATTATTATCCGAAACAAGTCTTTTGATTAGAAAGAAACTCATGCGTATTTTATAACGAAGAAAAGAGCAGCCCGTTATGCTAAGATAATGCTACACGCGGGGTTCGGGAAAGATGCGACCATAAGAGTGTCATGTATGAAGTTTAATACTGTAAAAAAATTCTTAACTTAATTCGTTTTTAACGATTTGTATGATCATTGCATCAAATAAATATCGGTGTATAATCTAAAACATGTGGTAATTTTACTGCGAACCTTTTATATTCAACATCAGCAATTCCCAATTTGAGAACATCTTTAGCTTTTCCCTTATTGGCCATGGCCATGAATGCTCTGCTGCTGATCACAAAATCCGTCTGGTTATTGGTATTTAGATCAGTTATAATTACAGTTGTGCCCTCTTTCGAACAGAGTGTTGAGTCCTTGCATCTAATCTGCAATTCAAACAAGTTTATTATTCATATTCAGCAATTCAAATTAATATTGCGTAGATTAATTAAATTATATGAGAAATTAAATTGAAGGTGTTAATGATAAAGAATTAACCTGATAACAAGCACCACAACCAGCTCCTTCTTTGTAAAGGCTAGGAATAGCAGCAGCTAGTCGACCCCCATTAAAGCCTATTGCTAAATCTCCATAACCACACGCACCAGCTGCAAAAATAGAAAATTCATATAAAATGAAAAAAAGGATAAAACAAAGTGGAGCATGATGCACTAAGCTTCCTCTATGCACAGGATTAAGGGTCGGACCATAAAGGTCTATTATACGTAGATTTCCTGCATTTCAATAAGAGGTTATTTCCACTGCTCGAACCCCATAACCACTTGGTCATATAACAACAACTTTACCCGCTATGCCGGAAAAACGGATAAAAGGCTTACACAGAAGGGCAGAAGCACGGGAAAAGTAAGCAACTTTGGATTGGTGAACACAGCGATCGCAGGCAGTAGCTGAGGAGACAAGAAGGAAGAGAAGGAAGGGAAGGAATTTGACAGCCATAATATTGTTTTTGGTTTTAATACTTTGAAGAATTTTGAATGTTTGACTTACTAAATGGTGAGTAGTAAAGGGCTATATATAATAGTTTGAGATAGTGGAGATGGAAAGTGGGGGTTATTTAGTTAATGGGTGCACTGAACTCTATTTATGAATCTTTTCTATTTTTTACCATAAATAGAGAGTTAGTAAACGAGTAAATAAACGCAAACAGATGATGGGGAAAAAAAGGAATAATGCTCAATACGCGGTGAAATGAAAACTAGATTAAAAATGAAGATTTTATTATAGATTGAAGATAAGATATATAATGAAAGTAAGTTTTAATGACTGATAAAGTTGTTACTACGTGATCAGAAAATTACGAATTCAAACCGTAAAAATAATTTTTTACAAAAATATAAAGCAAAATTGTGTACAATGAAACCGTGTGGTTTGACCCTTAGGCACGTATCGAAAGTTTAGTGCTGGGCTGCCCTTCATTGAAGATATACAGTGCGATGTGGACATTTGACACTTGACGCCGACCAGATGCCTAT
The DNA here is from genome assembly GCA_032618575.1 of Nicotiana noctiflora. Taxonomy (NCBI): domain Eukaryota; kingdom Viridiplantae; phylum Streptophyta; class Magnoliopsida; order Solanales; family Solanaceae; genus Nicotiana; species Nicotiana noctiflora. Next base: position 155,745 of record JASVEL010011833.1, read on the forward strand.
GCCACATTTACAGCTGTGGAGAGAAAACCACTAATCGCCATTCTTTAGTACAAACTTGTATTTGCGTCTGCCCCTTCTTTTTCCCTTTAGAGAGAGACATTTTAGTTATTGAAAATTGTGTAATCCCTTTAATCTACAAGTTTACGAAAGTTCAAGAATCTTTTCTTTTGTCAAGTATATGAAAAAGAATTACCTTTATATTACACAAAATAATTGTGTTATTTAATGCCGACTTTCCTCTTCAATGTTGAAATACATTTTAAATAACACCCATATATCATCTATCTATTCTTCTTTAGAAAAATTACAAGATTAACCACGAATAAAATCTACTAGTCTACTGGCCAAGTTTTTAAAATCAGTTTATTTTGAGAGGTGCTTTTGTTAAAAATGAATTCAAAAATTACTTTTAATGAGAACCAATTTGTGTTTGACTACTTAATTTGAAAAGTACTTTCGTGTAACAATTAATATTTGACCAAGCTTAAAGTACTTCTAAGTATATTTTTCTCAAAAGTACTTTCGAAAATAAGCGACTCCCTCTAATCCAAAAGAAGTGATTTTTTGGATATTTTCACATGGATTAAGAAATTCATCTTTTAGCATTAATTAACAATGAAATTGCCTATATTAACCTTTACTATCTCACATCATATAAACACTCATAACACATATTCCAACATCAGTTATTCCAAGGATAATATAGAAAAAAATAATTAATTCAATCTTGAAATCTAGAAAAATCACTTATCTTTTACCACAAGAAAAGGGCCAAAAACTTACTTATTTTGGACCGGGAAGTATTTTTTTCTGCTTCACCTAAAAATATTTTTTCTCCTTTCAAACGCTTGTGCAAACACCTTATTTTTTTTTTAAATACTTTTAAATAATAATAAATTAAAAAAAAACACTTTTATCTATTAAAAAAATATAGACCAAACATGCTATAAGCACTGAAATTTGGGCAAGCACTTTGGGATCTTTGTGCTTCTATATTTGCGCGTTCTCCCCTCAAAGTGAGAAAAAATGTCCCAAATTTACGTGTCATGACGACTTTCTTTGTCATGTTAGATTAGTTGCGTCCGTAAAGAAAAAAGTAAGAATTTGTTGTATTACTCTACAAATGTAGAAATCAATTAGTAAGAAAATTAACAAGCATTAATTCTTTTCGTAAATAGGAGATATTCGAAAGATGAGAGCTAAGAACAAAGAAGTCTAATGGAAATTTTTATGAAGAAAAGAATAAATGATTACGTGTACAGATAGGAACACCAACATTATGGAACACAGCTTGATTTTGGACCCCTTTTTTGTTCATTGCTTACATTCTTTTGAAGAATGAAACCCCCTAAAGTAATGTCCCTTGTTTAAAGAAATATTCCAAGCTTAAATTAATTTAAATTTGTTTATACATACTTAAAACTCATAATTCTTGAATGCATATGTAACCAAGTTGGTTGGCATGAAGAAACAAGACAAAAAAAAAAAGGCAAGAAAGAATCCAAAAATGGACGACGCATTCATGAATTGGATGGGTAACCAATTAATTGCTTTCAAATCAAAACCAAGCTAAAGCCAGCTAGATCCTTTATGTTATCTTCTTAAAGTCTAAATCATGTGCCTGGCTGTTCATACCTTGACTTGATAATAACTGGACTATTGAAAAGTTACTAATGAAACAAATCCAAAATAAACATAAAGGATTTATTGTTTATACATCCAATGGCATAGCCAAGATTTTCATTAACGGGAATCAAAATATAAAAAAACAAACTCACCAAGAAGTCAAGGGGTGTCATTATATAGTATGTATACATACTTTTAAAAAAATTACCGAGCTAAACAGTATAATTTTCTGCCACTAAATACACCCACAATGTAACCTAACTTGAGACGAATCTAGGATCTCAAGATGATGGATATACTATTATATATGAAGAGGTGGATCTAATATATGTGACTAGTTTAACTATCAATTTTACTTGTAAAGGTGCAATCAATAATAATTGCATCATAATAGTCTTTGAGCATAGGTTCACACATATATAAATTTAAGTAATTTTGAAAAAATATATCATTCTTATACTTGATTTAGAGAGGAGTATGGATTTATGTAAACCTATATCCCTCAATTTGGATGCGTCTTTGCTAACTTATATATTATTAGGTTCAACTACAATACAATTATAAGTTAATTGTTAGTAAAAAGAAGTTGGATTAGTAACATGAAAATATGATATGTCATCAACTACAACATATTAAACTACTCTAACTGCGTACATAAATTATATATTGCCAGTGTACATAAGCTAAGTCCACCCATAGAACATAAAGCATAGTTCAATGCACCAAGTATCATACTTTCACGAAATCAAGGAAAGATCACATTCTAAGGATGTGAGATATAACCAACCTATCCTAATACAAGTCTTAATGATTAATTTTAAAATTCGAACGCCGTGACATATAAGTCATACAAAGACAATTATATTATCGCTTGGTTGCTTCCACCCATTGAACCAGGGGTGGATCATTTAAGGGAGACCATGGGGCACGTGAATGAGTCTCTGTGTAAAATTATTTTATGCATATATTTTTTAAAATTAGTACTCTTCCAGTCCACAATAAGTGATTTTTTGATTTTTTTTTTTGTGGTTCAAAATAAGTATATTTTCAGTTTTCAAGAATGAATCAATTATTTTTTCCTACAATGCCCTTGAAATGAATAATATTGGAAAATGCATTATGAGTGTTTATGTGAAGACAAAGTAAAAGTTAATATAGTTAATTTTATTGCTAATTAATGTTAAAAGGTGAATTTTTAATACGTGTAAAAACAAAAAAACAAAAAATCACTTACTTTGGATGGGAGGGAGTATAAAATTAATTGTTGATACTCATGGTCAAAGAATATTGAATAATACACTTGTTCGAACGTTAGAATTATTCATCAAGAGGAATCCGGTAATAATTTTCACTTAGTACGTTTTTTCGTTTTTTTTTTTTTTTTGTAGTGCACTTGTGTAACAAAAATACCTAGATCCGCCTGTGCGTAGAACACAACAATACCAAAATGTTTTCCCGTTCAAACACCAAACCAAGAGCAATTTCAGTGTCCCACCAATTCTCATTCTTTGTGCACATAACTGTAACATATATTTCACCGTCCTCATTGGATCAAGCAGCCTACCTTGACGAATGGCGTCATCTTCTTTTAAGTAACTTTTTGACTTTTTACCTTAATAACAGAAAAAAAAAAAATATCAGAAAATTACCAGAGTTCAAGAAGCCATGGGTTGACCAAGGGCCATGTATATACACAAAATCCATTAAAGAAGCCACCAGAAGTCAAATACATTCATACTTTAAAACATATTCAATATAATATTGTCACATGGCTCTGGAAATAAATAATAGCTATTACTAGGATTTGTTCCAGCATCCAAGATTCAGTTTAGCTGGTTCTCAGAAAAAACAGTTACTAGTTGCAGATATGCCTCTTTAATGAACTACACAAACTGGCACAGAAGGTTCTCTTTGCTGTCGAGCTTCAAAGGCTAGTACCCACCAGCCCACCACCACATAGTTGTATCAATTAATCACGAATATGAAACACTCTATTATATTCTCTAGGAAATCATGATGGATCGGCAAAAGAATCAAATCTGATTTTTTGAGATATTGTGTTAAATTGGAGGCATATGGAACTCAAGCTCTTTAGTCGTTTTGACGCTTAGTATGAAAAGACTGTAGAAATAGGTCGAATATTTAAACTTGATGATTCAATCTTTTAAAGTTCTTGGCAGTGAGCGTATCTATATTTTTGAAAGTATGAATTTATGTATATTTTATGTCGAAAATACTATGTTCAATTGAAACTATAAACCATATGCTTCATATGCCTCTACCAAACTTCAACATGCCAAGTTAGGTAACTATTGCTGATCATTTTACGTAGAAACACCTGATGTGTGGCTATAATTCCATATTTAGCACATTATTACCTTGCATTTTAGGTGCGTTAACGCTACACTATACTTTATTGGCGCATAATGGAGTCTATTTTATGTGTAGGTGCATTGGAGATGAAATTAGAGCAAAAGGAACATGTAAAGTATAAAGAGGTGCTCGAAAACAGTTGGAAAGACGAAAGAAAGAATTGAGCAAAGGAAGAAATGAAGCAGCAGGCGAAGCGAGCCTTTGAGCTCGCGTGGAAGCTGGTGAGGCGAGCCTTTGAGCTCGCGCGGGAGAAGGCGACGCAAGGGATAAGGCGAGGTTGAGCTCGGAGCAGGCGTTGCATGGTCTGGGGCGAGGTTCATCTTGCATTTTATCTCGCGAGGCATGGTTTGAGGCGAGCCTGATCCGGATTTTGAAGGCTTGTTTCGTCTCCTTGTTTGACTAGGACTTGGTCTATATCGTTTAGGTCTTTTCCTACACATATAAATAGACGTTAAATACCACTTTTGAAGGAGTTTTGCGACCGAAGGCAAGAATAGCTCGTGGAACACCCGTTGAGAGATAGAATCATCGATTTCTATATTTTTTTATCTTTACTTTGTAATTTATTTATGAAAAATACTTGAGATATTGTTACTATGAGTATGATTAGCTAAACTCATGATCTATGGTTTGAATGAAACCTATTAGAGGATGATTTTCGTGTTACGTTAATATAGATTTGACGAAGCTTTTTCTCTATTTGTTCAACTACGTTCATATTGTTGTTTGTTGAAGAGCTCTCAATCGACTGTCCCTATTTAGTGTGTATTACTCAGAAGAGAATACATATTTATGTAATTGTTGAATAACATCGCTCCTAATGTATATGAGGGATCAATATGAGTGATTTAAAGGTGGGAATAGGAATAACGAAACCTAGGTGCGATCCAAGCGAGCCGTACTTAATGCCAATTAGCGTAACTCGAAAGGATATATCTAGTAAATTGTGGTAGTTACTCGGGAGAGAGAGCTCATGATCTGTAGAAAAAACTTAGGCGAATTTAAAGCAAACGTAGCGGAAAGGATTCCGACAATAGGGAATACCATAACCTCAGATCATTCCAATTCCTGTCCACAACATGTTCGTAGTTAGTTATTAATTACTGCATTCTCATTACGTCATATTTAGTTAGTAAACATCCAATTTGTTATTTAAATATTTCTGAAGATTGATTGTGTGAATTGTACGAGTTTAATAGTTGTGCTTAATAGGTTAATTCCCTGTAGGATTCGACTCCGGACTTGTTAGCCGGAATATATTTGGAACAACCACTTGTCACACCTCCTTTTTCCGCTAACCCGAAGGATAATACATAAGGTAGTTTTTCCAATTTAAGTGACAATATTCGAAATGGGATTAATTATTTATTTCAGAGTCGCCACTTGGAATAAATTATGGTGTCCCAAGTCACCGATTTATTTAAATCCCAAATCGAGGAAATTTTTGACTTTCCGAATGAAGTCTGCGAACCAGAAATTCTGAGTAAGAAATTCTATTGACCCGAGTGAAGGTGTTAGGCACCCCCGGATCCCGTGGTTCTAGCACGGTCGCTTCAATTATTATAAATGGCTAAAAATATCTGATTTTAATACATGTTATTCTATATTGCAATTTTATTTTATCTATACCGCTTTTAATAATCTAATTATTATATAACTAATTATTGATTACACGTTTGCGAATCATGTCACGGAGGTTATACACATAGCCATGATTTTTAATTGTTTAAAACCCATCTAAATTATTTTAAGATTAAAAAACTAATTTAAGATTATTTTAAGATCCGTAAACTAATGCGTGCAACTTTAATACTTGAGTTATTTATCTTAAAAGACTACACTATGTAATATGGGCCAGCTTGCTAAATTTTACCTATTGCAATCTATGGCCCCTGTTGATTTCATCTAGTAGCCATCATTGTTAATCAAAGACTTATAATAAAATTGAAGGATCATAGACTAAATTATTTTATTTGTCATGGCATCCTTAAATTATTAAAAAACTAACATTGTAAAAATCAGTCCAAAACTAACAAACAAATCGAGTCCAACCTTAAACTCTTACAAACCTATACTAATAATTTGTATACATTATTGAAATAGCACTACTGAATCGTGTGACTAATTTTGGCTCACGAAATCGAGCAACTAATTTCAAAAGAGAAAAATATACTTATACTGGATAAAAATATATAAAAGAAACCAATATCATTCTGGAAATCCACATTATCAAATAAAATTTTAAATTACACATATTTTACCGATGAATACCAAAACAACATAATCACGGTACAATCCAAACGAATCCAAGCTTATCTTAAACTTTCAAACATAAGAGAAGTAAGCCACTCAATAGTAATTTTAATCCAACCTCACTTTAATCTAACACATAAAATCTCTTTTATAATTATATATGTTCAAGGCCATGTGCAAATTATAACTAGGTTACGTCAAACTATCATGGATAAATTATTTGGGCATCAATACATAGGGGTACAAAAACATGCAGAACTCAATAAACAACAAAGGGAAGTATTTCATTTGTGTTTTCACTTCAATCTCAGCTTCATTACATCAAGAAAAGGAACAAATACCTGGAATTCAAAAGCAAGAGAGGAGGTGAATGATTTGTTCGACAGTGAAACAAAACAGCAAACAACAGCAGCAGCAAATTCCAGCAAGAATCCAACAGAATCAGTAGCAAAATCTCAATAATAGACTATAGCCTCTTATAGTAGTAGACAGCCCCGGGGAATAGGTTGAGATCTCAGAGAAGAAATTAAACCCAAAAGAGAAACTCAGAGAACAACCAAACCACAGAATTCTGAAAACCCAAAACAGCAACGAACAACGCTTAAGTCAAAACAAAAGGGACCTTATGAATTGAAGTACAAAAACAGACTTAAATCATGCTGAAAAAACTGCTGAAACTGATGGCTAAAAAATACTTCAAAGCTGGTCGCTAAAACAGTGTATCCCAATGTTTACTAGCCTGCCTTTTCCTTCTTTTCAAATCTGTTTTTTTGTGTGTATCAAAATATATCTAATGTGTATGTGTCTTAGTGTATTTTTTCTCCCTGTGTCTCTGTATATCCCCCTGTTCGAATCTGTATGTGTCCCTTTTATAGACAAAGAAAAACCAGCCCTTAAACTTGTCAAATTCCCCTTTTCCAGCTCTTAAGAGCACTTAAACATAAAAAATACCTTTCTTCCCATCACCCTCCTACTCCATTATCTCACTTTCTCATTATTTTATCTTATTAATAAGGGCAGCCCATGTTTCTTCTATTTTTTATGCCTCCAGAGGTGTTTTACAGGGTGCATTTCTGCACTAATTGCCTCTTTTTGACCTTTTAATCCCTCCCCTTTACTGTCTAAAACAGGCTGTAATTTTCCACAATGGACAGCCCCACATCCATTATACTAATTCTTAGCCGCCATCTAACTATAGCAACTATGACCAATTCAATTTATCAAACAAATCCATGGCTTAAAAACAGAACCTTAAATAGACTTAAGTGAGAAACATGATTCAAAAGGGGGCATTGCATTGCTGGGGATCAACTTCTACAGACATAGAATTAAGACAACTAGGTTTTGGGAATATAGATTGGATTCATATTGGGACTCATATGTGTAAGAACCACACAAAAATGGCCAGAATTAATTAGGGATAAAAGTTTTAAGAATCAATTCATGACAATTCTGAACCAAATAAAATACATCATCAATCTAATGTACCTCATGGTAGACTGAAACCAGCACAACGATGAACAAACAGAGGAAACGAATACAAACATCACACAATTTGATCAATGATAAAACAACAAACGACTACAAGAATAATTTGTAGTTTTATACAAAACCTATTGCTACTCGAACGGTTTGAATCAAACAGAATAGAAGAAACAAATAAAATACCGGATTTAAACAAAAACATTTGACATTAAGAAGAATAGGAGAAAGGGTAGAAGATGAATCTGATGAAACAAATCAAAGAGAAAAGAAACCAAGAAGAACGGAAACTTACTATTTCAAAGAGCGGGACTCGAACCTTCAAATTCTCTTGAATTTTGTGGCCAAAATAGACTTTAATCGTGTGTTTCCAATAACAGAAACATACGACTAAAGTCAATTTTAGTCCATAGTGTCACGACCCGGATTTTCCCCCAACATCGGGATCGTGATGGCGCCTACTCGTGGTAGCTAGGCAAGCCACTGTATTCATACTATCCTGTTTTTAACAAAATTTTTAATTAAAATGGAAATAACAAATCACAAGGTGAAAATCATACTGAAATCCTCTACCCAAGACGTGGAGTCACCAACTCACAAACTACTATGGAATACTACACATAAAAGTATGAAGGAAATATAACATAATTCTGTTTGTCTCGGAACAATGAGACTACAGCTATTAACATAAATAAAGAAAGAGACGCCGGGCCTGCGGACGTCCGCAAGCTACCTCGGTCTCAAATGTGATCAACTCCCACGCAATCTATTTACTGCTGCTGCTGCTCCTGATCGTAACCTGGACCTGTGCAAAAACGCACAGAAGTGTAGTATCAGCACAACTGACCCCATGTGCTGGTAAGTGCCTGGCCTATCCCGGCGAAGTAGTGACAAGCCTAGGACCAGACACTCACATAAACCTGTGCAATTCAATATATATATGTGTACCACAAAATAACAAGAAATAATCAAGTAATAACACAATAAGAAATATCTTAAAGAATTTAACAACTAACCACAATTAATAATTTCACAAAGAAAACAAAGTATAATGTAAACACGAATAATATCACTTCAAGAAATAGCAAGCAATTGCACGGCATCACCCTTCGTGCTTTTACTCTCGTCCTCACCAAATAAACAAATAAAGTACACGGCATCACCCTTCGTGCTTTTACTCTCATCCTCACCAAACAAACAAATAAAGTACACGGCATCACCCTTCGTGCTTTTACTCTCATCCTCACATCCATAGTACGGCATGATCCTTCGTACATGGTTCAATAACATGGCACGGCATGATCCTTCGTGCATAATCAATAAATAAACATGGCACGGCATTAACCTTCGTGCATAAATAAATAAACATGGCACGGCATCACCCTTCGTGCATTATCACTCTTCCTCGCCCAAATAACAATCACAGTTAAGGGCAGAGAAAGAAACAACAATTCATAAATCGTCCCATCAAGGGCAATCAATAATTATCTTCACAACAAGTCCCGACAAGGGAGAACAATAACAATTCACCTGTAATATATCTCAAAATATCATTTTCCAACGACTCACGGTCATACTAGACGCCAGTGTATGGATGCTCGTCACCACAGCCCATACACCGCACTCGATCACATAACACATAACACATAATCCTATTCCCTCAAGCTAGGATAGAACAAACACTTACCTCGAATGCTTATGAACAATTCAATCCGTGGAAATGTCTTTTCTTTCAATTTGGCTCCAATCCAACCGTATCTATACACAATCGATTTAATATCATCAATTCTACTCAACAAACTAATTCTTAATACCAAATAACACTTTTACAACATTCTGCCATGAATAGTAAATTTCAACCCCGGGCCCACATGGTCGGAATTCGGGGTTAGGACCAAAATCCGGTTACCCATCCCCCCACAAGTTCATGTATATAATTTGTTTCAAAATCGGACCTCAATTCGAGGTCCAATTCCCCAATTTATGAAAAACCCTATTTTCTAACAAAAACAAGAATTTTACCATGAAAACATTTGATTTCTAATGAAAAACATGTTTAATGATGTTAGGAATTGAAAGAATTAAGTAAAAAGTGACTTACAATCGTTTTGATGAAGAAGAAATCCTTGAAGAATCGCAAATGGGTGTTTTGTTTTTGTAAAATGTGAAGAAATGACTCAAATTCGTGTTTTTCAGGTCTCTGTGTTCGCATTTGCGAACATGGGTTCGCAATTGCGAACCCCGACCAATTTCTGGAGTTTGAAAATTAAGCTAAGGGTGGGAAGTTCGCATTTGCGAACATTTGTTCGCATTTGCGAACACTGGCAGTCAAAGGGATGTTCGCATTTGCGAACCAATGTTCGCATTTGCGAACACATGCTGTATAAGGCAGTGTTCGCATTTGCGAACACTGGTTCGCATTTGCGAACCAAGGCAGTATGGGGAATGTTCGCATTTGCGAACTATTGTTCGCATTTGCGAACATAGGCAGCACTGGGGACCTTCGCAAATGCGAACAATTGTTCGCATTTGCGAACAAGGCTGGCTTCGCATTTGCGATCAAGGTTCGCATTTGCGAGCCTTGCCTTACACTGTCCCCTTCGCAATTGCGAGAAATACTTCGCAATTGCGAAGCCAACAGCTGGGTGAAAAACCAGCAGTTCAAAAATTCAGAGTTTCATCCAACGGCCTATCAAATCTTTACCCGAGCCCCCCCGGCTCCAAACCAAACATGTACACAACCTCAAAAACACATTATGGACTTGTTCGTGCGATCATATCGCCAATATCACTTCGTTTTAATCAAATCGAGCCTCAAACTCATGATTTTAATACTTTTGATTTTCAAAACTTCTTAACTTGGAACTCAAGGTCCAAAACATCTCAAACGACATCCAAATGTCACCAAACTTTACAGAAATCACATATATAATATTTAAGACTTGTGCCGGGCGTCGGAACCAAAATACGAGCCCGATACCAAGGTCAATTAATTTATTTCCTTTAATAATTACATCAAAAATAATTTCACATAAAAATTCATAACTTGGGCTCTAGGCCTCGGAATTCGACTCCGGACACATGTCCAAGTCCCATATTTTCCTACGGACCTCTCGGGACCATCCAATCTCGGGTCCGGATCCGTTTACCAAAAATGTTGACCGAAGTCAACCATATCAATATTAATATCATTTTTATCCAAATTTCTCATAGAATTCATATTTTCTATCACAAAATCTTTCCGGCTACATGCTCGGATCGTGCACGTAAATCGAGGCAACATAGGATGAGGTTTTCAAGGCCTCAGAAGCTCGAAATTATTAATAAAATAAGTGATGACCCTTTGGGTCGTCACAATCTCCACCTCTAAAACAACCGTTCGTCCTCGAACGGACAAAAGAAAGAAGTACCGAGTCAGGAAACAAGTGTGGGTAACGGCTCCGCATATCAGACTCGGACTCCCAGGTCGATGCCTCAGGAGGCTGACCTCTCCACTGAACACGCACAGAAGGATAACTCTTCGACCTCAGCTGTCGAACCCTGCCGGTCTAGAATAGCCACCGGCTCCTCCTCGTAGGATAGATCATTGTCCAATTGGACAGTACTGAAGTCTAACACATGTGTGGGATCACCGTGGTATCTCCGAAGCATAGATACGTGAAAAACTGGATGCACGGCTGATAAGCTAGGCGGCAAAGCTAATTTGTAAGCCACCCCTCCCACTCTATCTAGAATCTCAAATGGGCCAATATACCTAGGGCTGAGCTTGCCCTTCTTCCCAAACCTCATCACGCCCTTCATAGGCGACACCCGGAGCAATACTCGTTCACCAACCATGAAATCTACATCTCGAACCTTACGATCCGCATAAGTCTTTTGCCTAGACTGAGCTGAACGCAATCTCTCCTGAATAGTCTTGACCTTATTCTAAGGCCTCCTGAACTAAATCTGTACCCAACAACCGAGCCTCTCCCGGTTCGAACCATCCAACCGGTGATCGACATCGCCTACCATACAACGCCTCATACGGAGCCATCTGGATGCTAGATTGGTAGCTGTTATTGTAGGCGAACTCTGCTAATGGTAGAAACTGATCCCACGAGCCTCCGAAATCAATAACACAGGCTCGAAGCATGTCCTCAAGAATCTGAATAGTCCTCTCGGACTGGCCATCCGTCTGAGGATGAAATGCTGTACTCAACCGAACCTGGGTGCCTAACTCCTGCTGGACCGCTCTCCAGAACCGCGAGGTAAACTGCGTACCCCGATCAGAGATAATAGATACTGGCACTCCATGGAGACGAACAATCTCCCTAATGTAAACCTCCGCTAACCTCTCCGACGAGTAGGAGACGGATACTGGGATAAAGTGTGCTGATTTGGTCAGCCTATCAACAATGACTCAAATAGCATCAAATTTCCTCCGAGTCAAAGGAAGTCCAGTAACGAAGTCCATAGTGATCCGCTCCCATTTCCACTCGGGAATTTCAATCCTCTGGAATACACCACCAGGTCTCTGGTGCTCATATTTCACCCGTTGACAATTTAGACACCGAGCGACATACGCAACGATATCTTTCTTCATTCTGCGCCACCAATAGTGCTGCCGTAAGTCCCGGTACATCTTCGCGGCGCCCGGGTGAATAGAATACCGCGAACTGTGGGCCTACACTAAGATCAACTCTCGAATCCCTTCGACATTGGGCACACAAACTCGACCCTGCAATTTCAATACCCCATCATCATCTAGGTTTACCTGTGTGGCACCTCCCCGCTGTACTGTATCTCTCAACTCACGCAAATGAGGATCATCAAATTGCCTCTCACGGATACGCTCAAATAATGAAGAACGAGCGACCGTGCAGGCTAACACCCTGCTAGGCTCGGAAATGTCTAATCTCACGAACCGGTTGGCTAAGGCCTGGACATCTAGAGCTAATGGTCTCTGATTGACCGGAATATATGCAAGACTACCCATGCTGGCATACTTTCTACTCAATGCATCGGCCACCACATTGGCCTTACCTGGGTGATATAATATAGTAACATCATAGTCTTTTAGCAACTCTAACCATCTCCGCTGTCGTAGATTCAACTCCTTTTGTTTGAACAAGTACTGTAGGCTTTTGTGATCAGTGTACACCTCACATGTCACACCATATAGATAATGCCTCCAGATCTTTAAGGCATGAACCACTGCTGCTAACTCAAGATCATGAACTGGATAATTCTTCTCATGTATCTTTAACCGCCTCGAAGCATAAGCGATAACCTTACCATCCTGCATCAATACCGCTCCAAGCCCTGTACGAGATGCGTCACAATAAACCGTATAAGGCCCTGTACCTGTAGGTAGTACCAACACCGGTGCGGTGGTCAAGGCTGTCTTGAGCTTCTGAAAGCTCGCCTCACACTCCTCTGACCACTGAAACTGGGCACCCTTCTGGGTCAACCTGGTCATCGGGGCTGCAATAGAAGAGAACCCCTCTACAAATCGACGGTAGTAACCTGTTAACCCCAAGAAACTCCGGATCTCGGTCACTGAAGCTGGTCGAGGCCAATTCTGGACTGCCACAATCTTCTTTGGGTCCACCTGAATACCCTCCACCGATACGATATGACCCAAAAATACCATTGAACTCAACCAGGACCCACATTTTGAAAATTTGGCATATAGTCGATTATCCTTCAGAGTCTGAAGAACCACTCTGAGGTGCTGCTCGTGCTCCTCCTGGCTGCGGGAGTATACCAGGATGTCATCTATGAAGACTATCACGAACAGATCTAAGTAAGGCCTGAATACCCGATTCATCAACTCCATGAATGCTGTTGGGGCATTGGTCAACCCGAAGGACATGACCAAGAACTCATAATGCCCATATCTAGAGCGAAAGGCTGTCTTAGGAATGTCAGTCGCCCTGATCTTCAACTGATGGTAGCCTGACCTCAAGTCTATCTTAGAGAATACCCTCGCTCCCTGGAGCTGGTCAAACAAATCATCAATCCTCGGCGGTGGATATTTATTTTTGATAGTCACCTTGTTTAACTGCCGGTAATCAATACACATCCGCATCGAGCCATCCTTCTTCTTTACAAATAATACAGGTGCTCCCCAGGGGGAAACACTGGGCCTGATAAAGCCCTTCTCAAGAAGGTCCTGCAACTGATCTTTCAACTCTTTTAACTCCGGTGGGGCCATACGATAGGGTGGAATAGAGATGGGCTGAGTGCCCGGTGCCAGATCAATACAGAAATCAATATCCCTGTCGGGTGGCATGCCCGGCAGGTCTGAAGGAAAAACCTCAGGAAACTCCCGTGCAATAGGGACTGAATCAATGGAAGGAACTTCTGCGCCGGAATCACGAACATAAGCCAAATAAGCTAGACACCCCTTCTCGACCATACGTCGAGCCTTAACATAAGAAATAACAGTGCGAACAGAGTGGCTTGAGGTACCCTTCCACTCTAATCGGGGTGATTCTGGCAAGGCTAAGGTGACAGTCTTAGCATGACAATCAAGAATAGCATGGTATGGGGACAACCAATCCATCCCCAATATGACATCAAAATCTACCATATCCAAGAGCAACAGATCAACACGGGTCTCAAGACCCCCAAATATAACTACGCACGAACGATGCACCCGATCGACTACAATAGAGTCACCCATTGGCGTAGCCACATAAACTGGAATATCCAGAGCATAGCTGGGCACAGCCAAATACGGTGCGAAGTAGGAAGACACGTAGGAATATGTAGATCCGGGGTCAAATAATACTGAAGCACCTCTGCCACACACAAGAATAGTACCTATAATCACGGCATCTGATGCCTCTGCCTCTGGCCTGGCTGGTAAAGCATAGAATCGGGGATCTGCACCTCCCCTCTGAGCTGCGTCTCTAGGACGACCATCAACCGGCTGACCTCTACCTCTCGCTGGACGGTCTCCACCTCTACGGTCTCGACCTCCACCTCTATAATCTCTACCCCCGCCTCTGGCTGGCTAGGCCGGCTGAGGGTCAGCTGGGGCCTGAATCATAGGACGAGGACCTCGCTGCCGAGAGTTGCCCGCTGCTATAGGGCAATTCCTGATAAAATGACCTGGGTCACCACAACCGTAGCAACTCTTAGACTGATAGGGCTGCTGGCCCTGACGACCCGAATGGCCTCCACGAACACTCTGAAGAGGCTGAGCATTAATAGGAGACTGGTCTGAATAATGCCCCCGAGAACCACGATCACCTGATCCACCCTGTGAAGCCTGAAGGGCGGAATGAAAAGGCCTGGAGGACTGGCCTCTATCAAAGGATTCTCTGCCACCGGAGGAAGAACCACCAAACCTGCCTGAATGACGAGGCCTCTTATCTGAAGAATAACCGCCTCCCCTAGCAAGAGCCATCTCAACTCTGCGTGCTGCATTGGCTGCCTCCCGAAATGATATGTCACTCCCCACGCCCATAGCCATCTGGAGTCTAATCGGCTGATTAAGCCCATCTATAAACCTGCGAACCCTCTCCCGCTCCGTGGGAAGTATCACCACTGCATGACGAGCCAAGTCAATAAATCTCGTCTCATACTGTGTAACTGTCATAGTGCCCTGATGGAGGCGCTCAAACTGCCTCCGAAGTAAATCCCGCTGAGTAGCAAGGAGAAACTTCTCCATAAATAGTTCCGCAAACTGGTCCCATGATAGAGCTGGGGATCCTGCTGGTCGAGTCAGGCAATAATCTCTCCACCAAGTCTTGGCGGATCCTGCAAGTCTGAAAGTACAGAAATCAACTCCGTTTGTCTCCACGATCCCCATAGTCTTGAGAATCTCATGACAACTGAATAAAAAGTCCTGAGGATCCTCTGATGTGGCTCCACTGAATGTAGTGGTAAATAGCTTGGAGAACCGATCAAGCCTCCATAACGAATCAGAAGTCATGGCCGCTCCATCACCGGCATGAGCTGTGGTACCTGACTGAGTGGCCACAGCTGGCTGGATTACTGGTGCCTGAGGCTGAGGAGCTACTGGCTCCGGAGTATGAGCAATAGGAGTCCGGGCCCCTCCTCCAGCCTGAGAAGTAGCTGGGGCAACTGATAATAGACCCGCTCTGGAAATGCTATCCATAAATCCCGCTATTCTGACCAAAGCATCCCGGAGATCCGGGGTAATCAAAGCCTCTCCCGGGACCTGAGCTGGGCCCACTGGAGCTGCTGGGACCGGAACCTCCTCGTCAATCTCAATATGAGGCTCCACCTCTGGAGTAGCTGCCTGGGGCTGAGCTCTACCCCTACCACGGCCTCTGATACGGCCTTGGCCCCTGCCCCTCACGGGAGCTGCCTGGGGCTCGGGCTGCTGGTCAGCGGACGAAGAAGCGCGTGTCCTTACCATCTGCGAAAGGACAGAATAGAAATCCAATCAGTAATTGAGGAACAAGTCGCACGACAAGAAAGAACAAATGAGAGACTCTTTCCTAACTCAATAGACTCTGGAGGACAAGTACGGACGTCTCCGTACCTACCTCTCAAACTCTACTAAGCTTGTTCGTGAGTGGTGAGACCTATGTAACCTAGAGCTCGATACCAACTTGTCACGACCCGGATTTTCCCCCAACATCGGGATCGTGATGGCGCCTACTCGTGGTAGCTAGGCAAGCCACTGTATTCATACTATCCTGTTTTTAACAAAATTTTTAATTAAATAAATGCGGAATAGCAAATCACACGGTGAAAATCATACTGAAATCCTCTACCCAAGACGTGGAGTCACCAACTCACAAACTACTATGGAATACTACACATAAAAGTCTGAAAGAAATATAACATAATTCTGTTTGTCTCGGAACAATGAGACTACAGCTATTAACATAAATAAAGAAAGAGACGCCGGGCCTGCGGACGTCTGCAAGCTACCTCGGTCTCAAATGTGATCAACTCCCACGCAATCTATTTACTGCTGCTGCTGCTCCTGATCGTAACCTGGACCTGTGCAAAAACGCACAGAAGTGTAGCATCAGCACAACCGACCCCATGTGCTGGTAAGTGCCTGGCCTATCCCGGCGAAGTAGTGACAAGCCTAGGACCATACACTCACATAAACCTGTGCAATTCAATATATATATGTGTACCACAAAATAACAAGAAATAATCAAGTATTAACACAATAAGGAATATCTTAAAGAATTTAACAACTAACCACAATTAATAATTTCACAAAGAAAACAAAGTATAATGTAAACACGAATAATATCACTTCAAGAAATAGCAAGCAATTGCACGGCATCACCCTTCGTGCTTTTACTCTCGTCCTCACCAAATAAACAAATAAAGTACACGGCATCACCCTTCGTGCTTTTACTCTCATCCTCACCAAACAAACAAATAAAGTACACGGCATCACCCTTCGTGCTTTTACTCTCATCCTCACATCCATAGTACGGCATGATCCTTCGTACATGGTTCAATAACATGGCACGGCATGATCCTTCGTGCATAATCAATAAATAAACATGGCACGGCATTAACCTTCGTGCATAAATAAATAAACATGGCACGGCATCACCGTTCGTGCATTATCACTCTTCCTCACCCAAATAACAATCACAGTTAAGGGCAGAGAAAGAAACAGCAATTCATAAATCATCCCATCAAGGGCAATCAATAATTATCTTCACAACAAGTCCCAACAATGGAGAACAATAACAATTCACCTGTAATATATCTCAAAATATCATTTTCCAACGACTCACGGTCATACTAGACGCCAGTGTATGGATGCTCGTCACCACAGCCCATACACCGCACTCGATCACATAACACATAACACATAATCCTATTCCCTCAAGCTAGGATAGAACAAACACTTACCTCGAATGCTTATGAACAATTCAATTCGTGGAAATGTCTTTTCTTTCAATTTGGCTCCAATCCAACCGTATCTATACATAATCGATTTAATATCATCAATTCTACTCAACAAACTAATTCTTAATACCAAATAACACTTTTACAACATTCTGCCATGAATAGTAAATTTCAACCCCGGGCCCACATGGTTGGAATTCGGGGTTAGGACCAAAATCCGGTTACCCATCCCCCACGAGTTCATGTATATAATTTGTTTCAAAATCGGACCTCAATTCGAGGTCCAATTCCCCAATTTATGAAAAACCCTATTTTCTAACAAAAACAAGAATTTTACCATGAAAACATTTGATTTCTAATGAAAAACATGTTTAATGATGTTAGGAATTGAAAGAATTAAGTAAAAAGTGATTTACAATCGTTTTGATGAAGAAGAAATCCTTGAAGAGTCGCAAATGGGTGTTTTGGTTTTGTGAAAAATGAAGAAATGACTGAAATTCGTGTTTTTCAGGTCTCTGTGTTCGCATTTGCGAACATGGGTTCGCAATTGCGAACCCCGACCAATTTCCGGAGTTTGAAAAATAAGCTAAGGGTGGGAAGTTCGCATTTGCGAACATTTGTTCGCATTTGCGAACATCTCGCATTCAAAGGGATGTTCGCATTTGCGAACTAATGTTCGCATTTGCGAACACATGCTGTATAAGGCAGTGTTCGCATTTGCGAACAATGGTTCGCATTTGCGAACCAAGGCAGTATGGGGAATGTTCGCATTTGCGAACTATTGTTCGCATTTGCGAACATAGGCAGGCACCGGGGACCTTCGCAAATGCGAACAATTGTTCGCATTTGCGAACAAGGCTGGCTTCGCATTTGCGATCAAGGTTCGCATTTGCGAGCCTTGCCTTACATTGTCCCCTTCGCAATTGCGAGAAATTCTTCGCAATTGCGAAGCCAACAGCTGGGTGAAAAAAACCAGCAGTTCAAAATTCAGAATTTCATCCAACGGCCTATCAAATCTTTACCCGAGCCCCCCGGGCTCCAAACCAAACATGTACACAACCTCAAAAACACATTATGGACTTGTTCGTGCGATCATATCGCCAATATCACTTCGTTTTAATCAAATCGAGCCTCAAACTCATGATTTTAATACTTTTGATTTTCAAAACTTCTTAACTTGGAACTCGAGGTCCAAAACATCTCAAACGACATCCAAATGTCACCAAACTTTACAGAAATCACATATATAATATTTAAGACTTGTACCGGGCGTCGGAACCAAAATACGAGCCCGATACCAAGGTCTATTAATTTATTTCCTTTAATAATTGCATCAAAAACAATTTCACATAAAAATTCATAACTTGGGCTCTAGGCCTCCGAATTCGACTCCGGACACATGTCCAAGTCCCATATTTTCCTACGGACCTCTCGGGACCATCCAATCTCGGGTCCGGATCCGTTTACCAAAAATGTTGACCGAAGTCAACCATATCAATATTAATATCATTTTTATCCAAATTTCTCATAGAATTCATATTTTCTATCACAAAATCTTTCCGGCTATATGCTCGGATCGTGCACGTAAATCGAGGCAACATAGGATGAGGTTTTCAAGGCCTCAGAAGCTCGAAATTATTAATAAAATAAGTGATGACCCTTTGGGTCGTCACACATAGATCCTTGCAGCCCGTTAAATTCTCAAAACTAGGTTTTTTTTGAAAAAGAAAAAAAATTAAGATTCGAAGAGAGGGACTAACATTTGACGGCGGGTAATTGGGGATCTAAAATGGGGAGGTTGAGAGGGTGTTGTGGTATAAAGTTGAAGTGGTTTGGGGTAAGTTTGGTTTTCCGGCGAACTTCGATTTGCTATTTGAAGGTCTCGGGGGTGATTCGAAGAAAATGAAAGACGGATTCAAAGAGAGGGGGGCGAGGGGAAGAGCTGGTGTGAATTTGAAGGTATTTGGCCACCGTTCTCCGCCGTGGGTGATTTCAAGCAGGCGGAGGACGGCAGCATGAGGCGGGGTCAGGCGAATTAGGGTTTGGTATCGTTTAGAGACGAGTGGGGTAAAAGCTTGGGGGGGGGGGGTTCTGGGGGGGCTGGGGTATGATATTGAACTTATATACTAGGTGGGAGATTCGATCCTGGCCGTTGGATCATGTATGTTTAATGGTCAGGATCTTTTGGTCAACAGAGAACGGTACCGTTTTGATTAAGGGGAGGTTGTGTCGGTCCGGGGTTAAATGGGTCGGGCATCTGGGATGGCTTGGGACAGTTCGATGAGATTGAATGAACGGCTCAGATTAAAGGCCTTGGAACGACGTTGTTTTATCAGTTATGAGACCAGGTCTCAATGGGCTGGGTCATGGTACAGATTGGGCCTGAATTGTTGGTCTAATTTTGGGCCAGTTCGATTTTTTCTTCATTTTTCAATTTTCTTTTCCTTCTTTTATTTTCCCTAATTTAAATTCATCTCAAACTAAATTCTAAAAATCCTAACTTACATTATAGAACCAAATTAATTGATCAAACTGTTAATTAACTTCTAATAACAATTAAACACACATAATTAAATCTCAAAAATAAAGTAAAATCACACAATTTGGACAATAAATGAAAAAAATGAAAAAAATACATATTTTGTGGTTTTCCATTCTTTGTAAAATAAACTTGATGAATCTTAAATGCAAAAAATGTGATATGTTTTTTTTTTTTATTTTTTCATTAATTAAACAAATAAACATGTACGTATAAATGCTAACAATAGCACAAAACTCATAAAACAAAATTAATCAACTTTAATTGCAAACTTGAATCTTGTATACAAAAAATGCAATATATTTTGTATTTTTATTCATTTGAACAAATAGACATGGACATACGGACGCAAACAATAAGAGAAAAATGAGATCAAATCCAAAAATATTGCAAACAAAACGAAACTCTTTTATTTTGAATTTTTTGGGAGTAATTCTCATATAGGGCAATTCACGTGCTCACAGTTGCCCCTCTTTGCGCGTAAACACGAAGAGTTTTTGTGCAAAGATAATGAGCAAATACGAGCAATTTTTGCCCGTTTGAGCATTGCGTATGAAGCATTTTTGAAAAGATCTTGACCGATCCTTTGCTTCGGGAGGCCTCCTACATATCCTGGGCTAAACAGGAATCAGGTCAATGTATTTCGGAAGTTTCGGTAGCCGGGACTACCGTGACTGCTGCGATCTTGCTGTTACTGCTGTTGCATGCTATTACCACTGCCTTACTGAACTCCTTATTACACCGTGCTAAAAAGGAAAACAAGAAGCTAAGCTAGTCTATGGATCATAAGATCTCATCTGTCTTCATGTCGCATTGCTTTCTTTTCATCTTGTGATTCTTTCAGTGCTTCCTTCCGAGAACATGGAGGTGGCTCCGGCTTTTGCTTCTTTGAACATCAGTGTTCCTCGTTTTGCTCAATCTGCTATGGATATAGCTTTCTCCGTCGAGTCTGCTATGTTGAGGGGGTAGACAAAGTTTGAAAATCGTTCCTCTCCGGGTGCGTCTCATATCGCTTCTGACTTATGCGCTTGGATTTTGCGCTGAGAACTTTGCTATAACCTTCTGCTTTAGGATGGGTTACTGGTTTCAAAATCTGTAACGTGAAGAGCTTGTCCGGCCACTGTTGCCTTCTTTCTTGCTTTGGAACTTGGATTTGTGCTGGGGATCTTTCGATGCGTCCCTCTGCCCTCATGGTGGTGCCGATTTCAATACTTGCGATGTAAAAACTGAAAAATATTCCTCTTGTTATACAGGTGGGCACCTAATGCTAAGATACGAAAATGTATTCCCTTGTTATACAGGTGGGTGCCTATTTTCTAAGACATGAAAAGTATTCCCTCATTATACAGGCGGGCGCCTATTTCTAAGACATGAAAAGTATTCCCTCATTATACAGGTGGGCGCCTATTTCTAAGACATGAAAATTATTCCCTTGTTGTACAGGTGGGCGCCTAATTACTAAGAAATGAAAATTATTCCCTTGTTATACAGGTGGGCTCCTAATTACTAAGACATGAAAATTATTCCCTTGTTGTACAGGTGGGCGCCTAATTACTAAGACATGAAAATTATTCCCTTGTTGTACAGGTGGGCGCCAAATTACTAAGACATGAAAATGTATTCCCTTGTTATACAGGTGGGCGCCGATTTACTAAGACATGAAAATGTATTCCCTTATTATACAGGTGGGCGCCTATTTACTAAGACATGAAAATTATTCCCTTGTTGTACAGGTGGGCGCCTAATTACTAAGACATGAAAATGTATTCCCTTGTTATACAGGTGGGCGCCTATTTACTAAGACATAAAAAGGTATTCCCTTGTTATACAGGTGGGTGCCTATTTACTAAGACATGAAAATTATTCCCTTGTTGTATAGGTGGGCACCTAATTACTAAGACATGAAAATGTATTCCCTTGTTATACAGGTGGGCGCCTATTTACTAAGACATGAAAATTATTCCCTTGTTGTACAGGTGGGCGCCTAATGCTAAGGTACGAAAAGTATTCCCTTGTTATACAGGTGGGCGCCTATTTACTAAGACGAAAATGTATTCCCTTGTTATACAGGTCGGTGCCTAATTACTAAGACGAAAATTTATTCCCGTGTTATACAGGTGGGCGCCTATTTTCTAAGACATGAAAATGTATTTGCTTGTTTCCTCGTTCAACCGAGAAAATTTTTTGACAATGACAGAAAATTTTTTGCCCCAGTTTGTGTGACTTTCATTGTGGCGTATCTCCCTGCCATTTCCAACCTTTATTTTCCTGTAAGACCAAAGAAAATTTTGTTAGTTTTAAAATATGGTGAGTAATCCTGACACTCCTGCCGGGACTGTCTATTTTCTTCTTCTTCTATCTTTTTTTCTATGTGCCTCCCAACTCGTTGAAGATAATTTTACTTGCTGGGGATGATTTCCCTGTTGGTGATGGACTTTCCATTCATCTGTTTCCCCCTCTCTTGCTTCAAAACACTCTGGGGAAGTCTTTTCAACTCCAAACCACTCTCTTCACGAGTTACTCTTTCCTTCAATGCCGCAGGGGTCAAGATGTTATAGATGCAGATACTGGGATCATTTCGTTATGGGTGGATTTTCCCTTTCCCCTTCCTTTTCTGTGTGGTCTTGACCATCTTAAACTTGGTCAGTAATCCATCGGTGTCACGTTGAGGGTCTTCTTGGAACTTGATTTATAAGTTCTTCAACCATTACTTCTCAACCTTTCTCCATATTCCCCATTGTAATGTCTCGGCAACTGGTAGTAGACTCTGAAAAACCTTTCTTTTAAATACAAAGAGAACAATTTCTAGAAAAGTCTTCTTAGACAAAGAGATGAAAAGAAAAAGAGAAAATATTTCTGAACAATATGCTGAGAAAAGAAAAGAAAAGAACTTATCTGGATGGTATGACTGTTCCCAATGATCATGTCATGCATTCCGGATCAAACGACCCAATCTATTTGTATCAATCAAATTTTCTGATGGCCTCATTTGCCCAGGTAAACAGATGTGCAATTCTTTGCCCATGTGGATTCTTTCCGCCAAACTCATCCTATCGACTCATAGCGCCCTTCGAGGGGTTTTCACTAATGAGACTCTCTCATTTCTCTTAGCTCACGTCGCCTTAAGGTGCCCGTGAAGGTTTTCACCCTAAGACTCTCTCATTTTGATTCATCTCTACGTCGCCTTGCAGTGCCTTTTGAAGGTTTTCACCGATAAGACTCTCTCATTTTATTTTCCAGTTGGGAATCGGAGTGCTGCTGATAAGATTCTCTCTGTTGGGAATTCTTTCAGCTCGTGATCCTTTCCAGTTGAGGATCAGTGTATTACCCTGTGCTCTCGTCTTCCTGTCCTGACACTTATTAAACAATGATCGGGAGGTCTTTTGGGCATAAGATGGGGGTTTTGTGTGGGTAAAAAAAAGATCATCAAGAAATTTTAAATAACTTGATGAGTGAAGGAATAACTCTTGGAACCAAATTTCTTAAAAGGAAACATAACATCTGCCCCAGTTTTCTTGTTTGGGGATTTTTGAATTGCGTGACATTTGTCACGTTGCGACCGAGCCGTGTGGCGCCTATGTATCCTTCTTGAGGAATCAGGTCAAACGTAGTTCACTCTTTGCTTTTCTTGTGTTTTTCTTATCATCATATTTTACATTCATCTCTTTTTTCTTCTTTTATCTTTAACGATTCCAAGAGAGGGGTATGAAACAAAATAATTAAGGCTCAAAAGGGAAAACAAAGGTTGAAAGTGTTTGGATAGAAGAAAGAACTGCCTCCGTCATTTCATTACTCAATAAACACCAAATACAGACAAAGAGCAAACAATTATCATGAACAAGGAAATTACACATAATATCTCTTGATTGCATCAGAGTTGATGGCCATGTCGGTGTTTCTTCCTTCAATATCTGTTAGACACAAAGCGCCGATGGATAACACCCGGGTCACAACATAAGGTCCTTGCCAATTTGGGGCGAACTTGCCCTTTGCTTCAATCTGGTGCGGGAGAATCCATTTCAACACTTGTTGACCTACTTCAAATTTTCTGGGGCGTACCTTCTTATTGTATGCGCTTGTCATTCTCTTTTGATACAATTGGCCATGACATACTGTTGCCAATCTCTTTTCATCGATTAAGCTCAACTGTTTTAGTCGTGCTTTGACCCATTCATCATCATCAATCTCGGCTTCAGCGACAATTCGGAGAAATAGAATTTCAACCTCTGCTGGTATTACTACTTCAGTTCCGTATACCAACAAGTAAGGAGTTGCACCTACTGAAGTCCGGACAGTAGTGCGATAACCCAATAATGCAAATGGCAACTTTTCATGCCATTGCCTAGACCCTTCTACCATCTTTCTCAATATCTTTTTTATATTCTTGTTTGCTGCTTCAACCACGCCATTTGCTTTGGGACGATATGGGGTGGAATTACGGTGTGTAATCTTGAACTGTTGACATACTTCTTTCATCAAACCACTGTTAAGATTAGCGTCGTTGTCCGTGATGATCATCTTTGGGATCCCGAATCTACAGATGATATGAGAATGGACAAAGTCTACCACTGCCTTCTTGGTTACTGACTTGAATGTCTTTGCTTCCACCCACTTGATGAAATAATCAATGGTTACTAGAATGAACCTATGACCGTTGGAAGCTGCCGGCTCAATCGGTCCAATGACATCCATGCCCCACGCAACAAATGGCCATGGTGCCGACATTGTATGCAATTCCGTTGGCGGAGAATGAATCAAATCTTCGTGTACCTGGCACTGATGGCACTTCCGCACAAAATTTATACAATCACGCTCCATGGTGAGCTAGTAATATCCTGCCCGTAGGATCTTCTTTTCCAACACGTATCCGCTCATATGCGGTCCACAAACTCCGGCATGTACCTCTGTCATCACTGTTGTGGCTTGACTTGCATCTATACATCGCAACAATCCCAAATCCGGGGTTCTTTTGTACAACACTTCTCCACTAAGGAAAAATCCATTCACCAATCGCCAAATAGCTCTTTTCTAATCTCCAGTCGCCTGCTCTGGGTATATTCCCATTCTGAGGTATTATTTGACATCATGAAACCATGGCTCGCCATCCATTTCCTCCTCTATCATGCTACAGTAAGCATGCTGCTCATGAACCTGGATATGCAACGGGTCAACATGAACTTTGTCTGGGTGATGCAACATTGATGCTAAGGTGGCCAATGCATCGACAGTCTCATTGTGAACTCTCGAAATGTGTCTGAACTCCACCGATCGAAATTGTTTGCTCAGATCGTGCAAGCACTGTCGATACGGTATAAGTTTCAAATCTCGTGTCTCCCATTCACATTGAATTTGATGTATCAGGAGGTCCGAGTCTCCCAAGACCAAGACGTCCAGGACATCCATGTCTGCGGCTAACCGCAATCCCAAGATGCAGGACTCATATTCAGCCATGTTGTTGGTGCAATAGAATCGCAGTTGCGCCGTAACAGGATAGTGATGTCCTATTTCTGAAATGAGCACCGCTCCTATCCCAACTCCTTTCGAGTTCGCGGCTCCATCAAAGAAAATCTTCCATCCCGGTTCCTCCGTTGATTCCACCTCATATATATGCATCACTTCTTCATTGGGGAAATACGTCCTTAATGGCTCATACTCTTCATCAACAGGGTTTTCAGTTAAGTGATCGGCCAACGCTTGGGCCTTCATGGCCGTCCTCGTCACATAGACGATATCAAACTCTGTGAGTAATATTTGCCACTTTGCTAGCCTCCCTATGGGCATAGGCTTTTGAAAGATATATTTCAATGGCTCCAAGCGTGAAATGAGATAAGTAGTATATGATGACAAATAATGTTTCAACTTTTGGGCTACCCAAGTCAGGGCGCAGCATGTCTTCTCTAGTTGAGTATACTTAACCTCATATATTGTAAACTTCTTGCTGAGATAGTAGATGGCTTGCTCCTTTCTCCCTGTACTGTCATGTTGCCCCAGTACGCAGCCAAAAAAATTTTCCAGTACCGTTAGATAGAGAATCAATGGTCTTCCTGGTTCAGGTGGAACTAACACGGGTGGATTCGATAGATACCCCTTGATTTGGTCAAAGGCTTTCTGACATTCCGGCGTCCATTCTACCGCAGCATCTTTCTTCAACAGCCGAAATATAGGCTCACAGGTCGCCGTGAGTTGAGCAATGAATCTGCTGATATAATTCAATCTTCCCAATAGACTCATTACCTCTGTTTTATTCCTCAGCGGTGGCAAGTCCTGGATGGATTTGATCTTGGATGGGTCCAACTCAATGCCTCGCCAGCTGACGATGAATCCCAACAACTTTCCTGAGGGAACCCCAATAGAGCATTTAGCTGGGTTGAGCTTGATATCATACCTTCAAAGTCTTTGGAAAAACTTCCTTAGGTCTGTTATATGATCCTCTTGCCGCCTAGACTTTATGATCACATCGTCCACGTACACTTCAATCTCTTTATGTATCATGTCATGAAACACAGTGGTCATTGCTCTCATGTACGCTGCCCCAACGTTCTTCAAACCGAATGGCATTACGCTGTAGCAATAAGTTCCCCATGGCGTAATGAAAGCTGTCTTTTCTACATCTTCTTCATCCATCAAGATCTGATGATATCCTGCATAGTAGTCCACGAAGGATCCGATCTCGCACCCAGCGCAATTATTAATCAAGATATGGATGTTGGGCAATGGAAAATTATCCTTAGGGCTTGCTTTGTTGAGATTGCGGTAATCAACACATACCCTGATCTTCCCATCTTTCTTTGGCACTGGTACTACATTGGCCAACCAATCGGGATATCGAGTGACGCGAATAACTTTAGCCTGTAGCTGTTTGGTCACTTCTTCCTTAATCTTCACGCTCATATATGTCTTAAACTTCCTCAGTTTTTTGCTTGACAGAAGGGTATGCCGGGTCAGTGGGCAATTTGTGGACCACTAAATCGGTGCTCAATCCTGGCATGTCATCGTATGACCACGCAAAAGCATCTTTGAATTCAATGTGGGTTTCGATTAGTTCCTCCCTAGTATTTGGCTCAATATGGATGCTGATTTTGGTTTCCCTAACCTCATCTGTACTCCCTAAATTAACATCTCCAGTTTCATTTAGATTGGGCTTCGGTTTCTCTTTGAATTGGCACGATTTCCTGCTTATTTCCTCAAAGTCCTCATCCTCTTCGCATTCAGATTCATTATTTAACTCAAACTCTGGTTCAATTAAGTTGGAGTTGGATTGATTATTTAGACTAGGTCGAGGATCCATTGTGCATTCCATGTCTTTAGGACCAGTAACAGAAGAACTGTTCAGAAAAGAAGAAAATAAAATTAAAACCAGAAAAAGAAAGGAAACTTTCGTTCTTGTTAAGAAAATGCGGAATAAAATAGTTTCACACTTGAAGAAAAATACAAACAAAACAAAAAGATTACAATTCTGGGATAACCCAGGAAACAAGAAAGGAAATCCAAAGCCGACTACCAAGACTCTCTTCGAGTGGGAAGAGGAGTGGCCGCCCAGTTGTTGATTTTGGCCTTAGGTCCCACAAATTGTATGTCCACTCTGCTGGAACCCTCTCCAACTTCTAACATATGGACATCAGCAAACATTTTTTCAAAGGTCTGTTCTAAATCCCCATCTATACCGATCAATGGTGCTTGGATTTTTGGAACCGCCAGTTTCTTGGCCCTTGCTTTGACAAAAGATTTGGACAGACATGAAACTGGCTTGGGGAGAACCCAAACTCTCTTCTTCATTCTCTTGGCTCATTGTATATCTTCCACAGTGGGTTTGAACCCCAATCCAAATGTCCCTGAATTTTCGGGCAAAGATACGGGCTGAACAATACCCTGAAGCTCTACCCCAGGCCTTTTCCTGGCATGAATCCATTACCCAGCATCTCTGAGATTGTCATGACGGTTGCGGGAGCTATGCCGTGGAGTGGGAGGTTCTCTCCTTCAGAAAATTTTGCCACTGGAACCCCGTCGAAGACTTGGTACACCCACAGTCCTTTTTCATCTTCCATCTCTATAAATGGCACAATATCATCTCCTCCAAGGCTTGTGCCGTCAGCTCCGTACACAACTATCTCCTGCCTGTCCCATTCACATTTCACCATCTGGTGTAATGTGGAAGGTACCGCTTTGGCAGCATGGATCCAAGGTCGTCCAAGTAGAAGATTGTAGGATACTGTTACATCGACCACTTGGAATTCCATGGTGAACTCAACTGGACCAATGGTTAAATCCAGTATGATGTCACCCACCGTGTTGGTACCACTTTCGTCGAAACCTCGGATGTAGACGATGTTCTTATGAATCCGGTTGTGATCAATTTTCAATTTGTTCAAAGCAGCCAAGGTACAGAAATTGGCACTGGACCCATTATCAACCAATACCCGGGTGACCACCGAGTCTTCGCATTTTACTGTTAAATATAGGGCTTTATTGCAATCTGTCCCCTCTACAGCAAAATTTGAGCTGGAGTCTTCCTCAATTGCTCCAAGATGAAGTAATCTTGGGCCTTCATTTTCTTTAAAAACTCCTCGCTTCTTCATCTGTTACTGGCTTCTTTGTTATTGCTGAGCTAGGCTTTCTTAACTTGGCGGGAGCAAAGCATCTCCCTGACCGAGTCAATCCTTGAGCCTCGCATATGTTCTCCTCTAACTGCTTGCCCCGGAATATCACCGCCGCTTTGTCATATTTCCAAGGCACCGCCTTGTTTCTAATTATCGGCAATTGAACTACCAGTTTGACAATGACCCGCTCTCGGCAAACTCCCTTTACAATGAATACGGGTGCGAGTGGCGCCCCCGATACTACCACTTTGGTAGATCCTGATTTCTCCAGAGTAACGGCTGCATTCTCTCCCACTATCACTGTAGCTTCAACCTCTACCTTCTCCATACCTATCCATGCTTCCTTACCCATCCTTTTTTCTTTCGGAGTATCTTGGATCATCATCACTGTTTGTGATGCTTTCTTCGTCTCTCCTCCCTCATGCATGAACTCAATTATCTGGGTCTCGTGGTGCACCAGCAATGGGTTTTGATTAATGTTGGGCGCTTCCGGTGTTTGGACCTCGATCTTACGGGTGTTAATGAGATCTTGCACTGCGTGTTTCAATCTCCAACATCCCCGAACAATACTCTTAACTCTTCGATTGGTCCAAATTCTAGGGCGGGGGGTTTTATATCCTAGGCTCGACAGGACTTAACAAACCTACCTGCCTTAATTTGTGGAATAAGGCAGTGTAGGTTTCTCCCAACTCGGTAAAGGCTCTTTGCCTTTGTACCTTGTCGTTTTTGGAAGCTTGATTTCCGCTGAAACCTGCTCCTGGCGGGTTCCCGTATGCCCTTGGTGGAGGATAAGCACTTTGGGGTGGCGGGTATGTGTTTTGTGGTGGGTAGGTATTTTGAGGAGGTGCATATGCATGTTGGGGAGCCGGTGCGCGCCATTGTGGGCGAACCGGTGGTTGATTGTATTCCTGTGCCTGGTGCACAGAAAAATATGGTTCTTGTGGGGGATAGTAATGTTGTGGTGATTGGTGTGAGGAATATGGATGATTTGGAGTGTGGGGTCTGGGCTGGTTGTAGTACGATCTATTGGCCCTGGACCAATTTCCTGCTTCCACTGTGGCGACCTCTTCTTTTTTCTTCTGCCCTAGCGCACCCCCTACTCCACTTTGAATAGCTTGGGTGGTGGATTTGAGTGCCGAGTAGCTCAAAATCTTATCGGGCCTCAGTCCTTCTTCTATCATGACTCCAACTTTTACCACCTCATTAAAAGTCTTACCAACCGTTGTCACTAAATGACCAAAATATGTTGGGTCCAGCGTTTGCAAGAAATACTCCACCATATCTCCCTCTCTCATGGGAGGATCCACCCTGGCTGCTTGCTCTCTCCACCGAAAGCCAAACTCACGGAAAGTTTCTCCGGGTTTCTTCACTGTCCTCAGTAACGTGAGATGGTTAGGAACTATCTTAAAGTTATACTGAAAATGAGCGGCGAATTCTTGGGCCAAATCATCCCAAGTGTACCATCTATTAGGATCTTGCCTAGTGTACCATTCAAGTGCCGACCCACTTAGACTTTGACCGAAGTATGTTATCAACAGCTCGTCTCTCCCACCTGCTCCTCTCATCTTGCTACAAAAGCCTCTCAAATGTGCCATCGGGTCACCATGTCCCTCATATAAATCAAACTTGGGCATTTTGAACCCCGCCGGCAACTGAACATCAGGGAATGGACACAGATCTTTGTAGGCTACACTGACCTGATTGCCCAATCTGTGCATGCTTCTAAGGGTCTGTTCAATGCTTTTGACCTTCCTTGCCATATCATCTTGCTCCAAGGTCCTTGCTGGCAGCCTTTCCTACTCCGTCGGGATTTCCATGCGAGGGTTGTGAGGTTCTGGTGCATTGAAAGTGGGTTCCGGGGGATAGTACTGAGTATCATGAGCCGGGAATAACGGCTCGCTGTTTGATCTTTGTAGCGTGGCTGGCGGGGGTCCCATAAAAACGGGAGTGCTTGGGGGTGGAAAATGTTGGTTCAATGGCGGAGTTTGAGTGTCATAGTGTCAATGGTGGAAAATGTTGATAATAATGATAATTGAGTATATGTGCTGAAGGACCTGGGTGCAGGTACTCCGAAGTATGTCCTGCTGTAGGGTTAATCGGGAACTCAGGGCTCTTTTGTGCCTTTGCCAAAGCCAAGTGCATCGCACTCATTTCTAGTCCTATCTGTTCTATCTTTTCCATGGCCTCTTTTAGAAGTTGGCTAGTGGATTGCCTACGTATCACGTCCCCGCGTGAATCAGACCCGGCGTAGTTTGTGTCAATGAAAGGTCAATAACAATAAAACACATTTTTTTTCAAAGATAAAACAAACTTGATTACAAAGTTTTAGAAACTGACCATATTAACAAAATTTGCCAAAAGAATTTACATACTTGAAAATCAGACACCGTATGTTCTAATCTAAAGAAATATGAAAAAAAAACTAACTGGCATATTCCTTCCCTTTTTGCCAATTTCAACCAGATGGCTATTTCTGCAAACGTGGCCCCTTCTCAATTTCACTTAAACTTTGACGCCGGGAAAGATTACTTTATCTCGGCGAGAACGGTTTAAAACACTACCGAAGCTGGCTTGGCTTATTCTGACCAAAAATGCAAACAACATTCATTTGATCACTAACTCTTTTCTTGTTTTTTCTTTTTCAAATAATAATACAAAAAACTTGTTATTTGAAAACACGGCCTTTCAACACTTCGGGGACGAAGATTTTAAGGCTGTGTGGGTCAATCGATCAAAATCTAAAAAAATTGACCCAAAGATGGTTGTTTATACAAAATCAGCCTTCCGGCGTCCCTTTCGGGAACATTCGGCTGTTTTGAAAATGGCATCACCGACTTATTTACGATGAAAAATTAATTTTGATATTTTTTGGCTATTTTTGAAAAAGGGGAGGTTGGACCCGATAAGGGTTGCCTACGTATCTCACACTGTGTGAGAATCAAACCAGCGTAGTTCGGTCAAATAAAACAAACTACATCTGTAAATGAAACAAACTATTTTTTATTTTATTGAAAAAACTAAACCCTTTTTTTATATTTTTTTTCCAGAAATAATCACACACATTTTCTTTAATAAAAAAACATTTTAATTAAAAAACAAACTATTTTGAAACTAACAAATATTTCTTTTTTTTTCTTTTTTTTTCTTTTTTTTTATTTTCCTCAATATTAAAAACCCGGTCAGCATGCAAGTCGTAAAACAAATAGGATGCAGCAGGATGGTCTTTTCATTTCAGGTAACCTATCCTAGACGGACCCAACCCCTGTGTTGAGTCCCCTAAGTCAAATGCACGTGATGCAAACAAACGTCCTACTAGGGATCCGGCATGAGTTTATTGTTCTTCTAGGTTTAAACCCTAGGTTTATTGGTCTAGACCTGGCTTACCCGAGCGGACAACTCGAGCCGAGGAGGAGGCAGCAACCTGGGAATACAGAAGCTTCACCGGTTTTGCAACTTATCCAAACCTCGTTCTAAAGTGGGAATTAGACACTATACAGAAAAGAAGTCACACGAAGTGCACCCTTCTTCATGATTTAGAAGACTTAGAGAGGAGATTGGTTTCAGCACAGTTTATATGTAGAATCCACAAAATATCAAAGCAGTAAAAGCAACATTTAGCACATTAAATGCAAACATATAATAAAATCGGATAATAATAAGCCAAATACAACAATTATTCAAAGCTCGAGTTCTTAAACCCTGAACCAGTGGTTCTGGGTCTGTCTTCCCAGCAGAGTCACCAAAGCTGTCACACCTCCTTTTTCCGCTAACCCGAAGGATAATGCATAAGGGAGTTTTTCCAATTTAAGTGACAATATTCGAAATGGGATTAATTATTTATTTCAGAGTCGCCACTTGGAATAAATTATGATGTCCCAAGTCACCGATTTATTTAAATCCCAAATCGAGGAAATTTTCGACTTTCCGAATGAAGTCTGCGAACCAGAAATTCTGAGTAAGGAATTATGTTGAGCCGAGGGAAGGTGTTAGGCACCCCCGGATCCCGTGGTTCTAGCACGGTCGCTTTAATTATTATAAATGGCTAAAAATATCTGATTTTAATACATGTTATTATATAGTGCAATTTTATTTCATCTATACCACTTTTAATAATCCAATTATTATACAACTAATTATTGATTACACGTTTGCGAATCATGTCACGGAGGTTATACACATAGCCATGATTTTTAATTATTTAAAACCTACCTAAATTATTTTAAGATTAAAAAAATTTATTTAAGATTATTTTAAGGTCCGTAAACTAATGCGTGCAACTTTAGTACTTGAGTTATTTATCTTAAAAGACTACACTATGTAATATGGGTCAGCTTGCTAAATTTTACCTATTACAATCTATGGCCCCTGTTGATTTCATCTAGTAGCCATCGTTGTTAATCAAAGACTTATAATAAAATTGAAGGATCATAGACTAAATTATTTTATTTGTCATGGCATCCTTAAATTATTAAAAAACTAACATGGTAAAAATCAGTCCAAAACTAACAAACAAATTGATTCCAACCTTAAACTCTTACAAACCTATACTAATAATTCGTATACATTATTGAAATGGCGCTACTAAATCGTGTGACTAATTTTGGCTCACGAAATCGAGCAACTAATTTCAAAAGAGAAAAATATACTTATACTGGATAAAAATATATAAAAGAAACCAATATCATTCTGGAAATCCACATTATCAAATAAAATTTTAAATTACACATTGTTTACCGATGAATACCAAAACAACATAATTACGGTACAATCCAAACGAATCCAAGCTTATCTTAAACTTTCAAACATAAGAGAAGTAAGCCACTCAATAGTAATTTTAATCCAACCTCACTTTAATCTAACACATAAAATCTCTTTTATAATTATATATGTTCAAGGCCATGTGCAAATTATAACTAGGTTACATCAAACTATCATGGATAAATTATTTGGGCATCAATACATAGGGGTACAAAAACATGCAGAACTCAATAAACAACAAAGGGAAGTATTTCATTTGTATTTCCACTTCAATCTCAGCTTCATTACATCAGGAAAGGAACAAATACCTGGAATTCAAAAGCAAGAGATGTCACACCTCCTTTTGGCGCGCACCCGCGAGAGCGCGAAGGAGTTTTTCCAATTAAAGGACAATCAAAACGGGATTTATTTAATTAATTCAGAGTCGCCACTTGGGAGATTTATGGTGTCCCAAGTCACCGATTGAATCCCGAATCGAGGAAAAGAATGACTCTATTAAACAGTCTGCGTATCAGAAATCCGGATAAGGAATTCCGTTAACTCGGGAGAAGGTATTAGGCATTCCCGAATTCCGTGGTTCTAGCACGGTCGCTCAACTGTCATATTTTGGCTTATTAACCTGATATTATCCTACAGTGCAATTTAATGTTATTTACCGCTTTCTGTCAATTATTAGAGTTTAAGAAAATGAACATTGTCTAAGAACACGTTTTCGGATCACGTCACATGAAATACACCCGGATCCTCGACACATTCTTATTCAACATTTTTTGATTTGGAATTGGGTTGCATGAAATACACACCCATGATAGGAAGGTAAGATTATAAAAAAAAAATTGTGCCTAAAGCAACTAGCACGTTATATCTTTTGGGAAGGCCGTGAAGTTTGCTAAATGGCCCATCCCAAATTCTAAGGATTTTAAAAGAAATAGTTAAACGAAGGCCACGCATCTGAGATTTTATTGGGCGTGATGCACCTCAATTCCAACTTTTAAAAGGGAATTCAAACTACATTTGGAAGGCCATTTAAACTATTTGTGTTTCCTAATATAACACACCTCCAATCTACTTTTAAAAGAATCAAGGTTAATAAAAAAAACGTCTTAAGGTATTCAAAGGGTGTCAAAATGCAAACTCAAAAAAAATTATAAAAAATAGAATAAGTAAACAAATGTCCACTTCCTTTATAAAACCCGAGCCCAATAACTTATTGTAACTAGTGAGCCATTGACTTTAGAATGATTTAAGCTAAGTCTCCATAGTAGGCCCAATTCGCGTGTGACAACTGAAAAACGAGGCCTTAGGATCGAATCCCAAAGGGGCCTAAATGCACTTGTATAAACATGAAGGAACCAATTATTAGCAAAGCATACTGTTGATTTTAAGCGCAAAATAAGTTTCCACTTTGACAAACATGCAGCTTCAAACCTCTAACCCTCAAATTAATATTATGTACTGTACTAGAATTGAACTTCAAGAAATTGCACTTAAAAGAAAACCGGAGAATTACACTATCAATTATTAGATATTAAACCACTAATTGAACTTAAACTAATGACTATTTCAAACTATTTTTTTTTTACACATGCACATACTAATCAATGAAATGCTATGAATCTATAACCCTTGAATCCCTAATTAGAAAGATAATGATTCATTTGCAACTATTCAAACTTAAATCGATTGACTGAGCCCATCAACAAAACATACTCATATGACCTTCAACAATATATCAAATGGCATGATTATACTTTTATCCTATTTAAGAGCATTTCAAACACAAGACTGCTCAATCATAGATATTTAACTCATCTAAAACTAAAGCTACTTTACAACATCTTTAATTTAACAAACCCCAGCAGTCCCAAATTAAATACAACTGTGAGAATCCTCTACTATATAAAAATTGAAATGACTAGAATATACAAGAAGTCATACAATCAAAACAAAATATCATAAAAGGGTATGTGCGAAACAAGAAAGTCTATGCCGGTGCTTTCAATACTCATTTCCATCTTCAAACTGAGAGTTACATCAAGTAAAATTTAGAAAATGTACCTGATATTGAGAAGCAAAATATGAAGAGGATGATTAGCAGAGATGTAGTAACAAACAGCAGCAACAGTGAACAGAATTTGAGTAAATAACCCAAGAAAGAGTTGAACGATCCAAAGAGACTCAAAACCAAACAGAAAACAAGAGTGAACCAAAACAATGTAACCACACCACGAATTCCTTAAGGCTGATCTAACGAACTCAAATTAGAAGAGAAATGAAATCAATGAAGTAAAAGACAACTTCAAAGAAACAGTCGTTTTTTCAGTATTTCTCACTGTTTCCAATACCCTTTTCAGAATGTATGTTTTTCCAATTCTCACTGTTTGTTCAGAATTGTTCTCTCTGTATCTCTCCAGTGTGTTGCCCAGTGTGTATCAGTGTCCCCCAATGTCTCCTATTCTGTTTTTTTTTCTTTCTCTCCAGTCAGTCTCAATGTCCTTCTGTCTGTTTTTTACTTCTCTTTTTATAGACCAAAACAGACCCTTTTTAAAATTCCAGCAGTTCACTTTTCCAGCTTGTTCATTCATTCCCATGTGCACCCCTTAATCCCTTCATCATTAACCCCTGTTATTCCCTCTGTTTTTTCCATTTTTAACTTGTTTATGTATGGGTTTGGCTATTATTAAATTAAAGATTTGCAGAGAACATGATGGTACCCTGCTGTACAGCAGGTTCCATCAATCCATGTTAGGGGCTGGATGATTTATAACTCTTAAAATAAACAGCCTGTGATTCTTAACAGCTATACCCAGTTCAAGACTTAATTTAAAGTCACAAAGAGTTCAACAATGTTGATCCAACTACTGTCCTATTGTGCTATCAAGCAAGATTAGGAAACTAACCAGCAATGTTCATATAATCGATTGCAATGTGTACAATTGACAACAATCGATCGATAAAACAGTGACTTCAACCAATCTCGGCCAAAACAGAAGAATTGTGAAACTAACTATTCGACAACATTCGTTTAAACAAACAACGACCTACATAATCGATAACGAATAATCGACATTCAAACTATATCCTACGGGAAGGCTCACATGGGCCACCAACCTAATCAATCAATGTTAATATTGTCTGGTACAACAAAAGCTACGAATTTAAACGACGACATTCAAATCGCATATAATTAACAAAAATAACATAAAATTTGACCAAATAAAGGTCGGATGAAGAAGAAGAAAGAAAAGTTAAAATTAAACACAAAATTAAACACACGAACGACTAATCCAACATAATGAACAACATCAATAATACAGTAAGAGAAAAAATGGGATACCTCAAGAAGAGAAATCAAAATCGGACGGACTCGGCTCCAAAGGCTTCGAGTTTGCACCCTTTTGAAGTAAACGGACTTTAATTGAAGTGTTTTTCAAACGAAAAACACTCCAATTAAAGTCTATTGCCTTCAAATACCATTGACTCGACGAAATCCATAGTTTTTTGGGTTCTAGGGTTCTTGAGGGTCCATATTGGGGCTTTATCGGTTCCGGTCAGATTCGAGCCGGACCAGTCTTGGTGGGGTCTTGGGGGAGGTCCGGGGAGGCTGTGGTGCAAGTTTGGGTTTGGTTGGAGTGGGTTCGTATTTTGCTCGAATCTTCAAATGAAGATTCGAGATGAGGGGGCATGATTCGAGCCAAACGGTTAGTGGATTTGGGCAGAGGAAGGCAAGGTGGTTCAGGGGTGTTATTTTCATGGCCGACGGCATTGTTGCCGCCGGCTTTCAGGTGACGGAGAGCAAGGGCGGCGCTAGGGTTTTATTTCGTCTCTGATGAGAGACGATGAAAGGGGTGTGGGAGAATGAGGTTGATTAACGGGTTTGGGGGTTTGGGTAATATTGAAAGTTGTTTGATTAATCTGGACCGTTAGATTATTACATCCAACGGCTCAGATTAAAAGAATTATGGGGCGGGTTGGAGATGGATATGGGTTGGGTCTGATTTTGGATTGGGTTTTGGGTGAATTCGGCCCAATTCCGGGTTTTCTTCCTTTTTTATTGATTTCTTTCAAATTTCTTTTCCAAAACTAAAATTCTAAAAATCCTTAATTAAATTACAAAACCAGATTAACTTATCAAAAATACTAATTAATTTCTAATTATCACACATAATTAAATAACAATAAAATCGCACAATTAGAAAATTAAAGGCTAAAAAATGTAAAAGTACATATTTCTTTGTGATTTTTTCGTTTTCGTAAAACAAACTTAATTACTCTTAATTGCGAACTTGAATTTTATATACAAAATGCAATATATTTTTGTATTTTTATTTATTTAAACAAATAGACATGGACACACAAACACAAACAATAACAGAAAATAACACAAAATCCACAAATATTGCAATCAACACAAAACTCTTTTATTTTGAACTTTTGGGAGTAATTCGTGTGAGGCAAAAATCACGTGCTCACAGCTGCCCCTCTTTGCGCGTAAACATGAAGAGTTTTCGTGCAAAGATAAGTGAGCGGATACGAGCGATTTTTGCCCGTTCAAGCACTCCGTATGAAGCATTTTTTGGAAAAGTTTGACCGAACCTTTGCTTCAAAAGGTCTCCTACATATCCCTGGCTAAAAGGGAATCAGGTCAATGTAGTTCGGGAAGTTTTGGTAGCTGGGACTACCATGACTGTTGTGATCTTGTTGTTACTGTTGTTGCTGCTGTTGCTGCTGTTGCCACTGCTTAACTGATCTCCTTATTACACCGTGCTAAACAAAAATAAGAAGCTAGACTAAGTTACAGTATTGCAAACTCTTATCTATCTTTTTAACTTGATCTTGTCATGTTCCTTGCCATCCTGCTGGCTCTGATGTTTCTTCACATGCTTCTTCTATTCTGACAATCTTTATTTCGGCTTATCTTGATTGCCGAACTCCGAGCATGCGTCCCTTCTTTGTGATCTTTGAACTATTCTCCTTCGAAGTCTGAACCTATCTTTCTGATCCTTGTTGCCTTCATCTCGATTATGAACTTGGATTCACGTTGGGGATTTCCGTGACACTCTACCGCTTTCCTCAGCCAACTTTCAAATAAATCGCCACTCTATTCTTTAGGCGGGCTCCCTGACTTCAACTACAACTTCAAAATAAATCGCCACTCCATTCTTCAGGCGGGCTCCCTGACTTCAACTACGACTTCACCAATAAATCGCCACTCCATTCTTCACAGGCGGGCTCCCTGACTTCAACTACAACTTCAAAATAAATCGCCACTCCATTCTTCAGGCGGGCTCCCTGACTTCAACTACAACTTCAAAATAAATCACCACTCCATTCTTCAGGCGGGCACCCTGACTTCAAACAACTTTCGAAAACGAATCGCCACTCCATTCTTCAGGCGGGCTCCCCGACTTCAACTACAACTTCAAAATAAATCGCCACTCCATTCTTCAGGCGGGCTCCCCGACTTCAACTACAACTTCAAAATAAATCGCCACTCCATTCTTCAGGCGAGCACTCTGACTTCAACTAAAACGTCAAAATAAATCGCCACTATATTCTTCAGGCGGGCTCCCTGACTTCAACTACAACTTCAAAATAAATCGCCACTACATTCTTCAGGCGGGCACCCTGACTTCAACTATAACTTCAAGATTAAATTGCCACTCCATTCTTCAGGCGGGCTCCCTGACTTCAATTACAACTTCAAAACCAAATCGCCACTCCATTCTTCAGGCGGGCTCCCTGACTTTAACTACAACTTCAAAACTAAATCGCCACTCCATTCTTCAGGCGGGCTCCCTGACTTCAATTACAACTCACTAACTCCATCCCATCCATATCGCCTTCCTTTGCTTCATGTACCATTTTCTTCTTCCTGCATCGTCTCTTGGGCCACCTTTTCTTCCTGAATTACCTTGTTTTGGAATTGCTTTCTTCCTGGATCGTGTTATTTTCCTTTGACTGCCGGGGATATCCTTGGGACCGTTTACTTACCTGCTGGAGATGATGCTGTTGTGGAGGTATTCTTTATTTCCTTCATCCTTCATTCTCTCTCGGACTCGCCGGGGATGGAAATGTCATTAACTGAGGATTACCCTGGCGGGGGATCCCTTTTCCTTTTTCCTCTTTCCCAACCTCCTTCGGGACTTGCGCTTTGCTTCCTTGAAAACTTATGGTATATAATGTTGTTGGGGAAATCTCGAAGATCAGTGTTTCATTTCTCCAAGAACTGCTGGGGATAATACTAGGCTTAAAGATCACTTCCTCGTGTTGTCTAGCCTCTTTCAAAACTATTCTGCTTGAAACTGGTATTTTCCCAAAATCTTGCGTTGCTTTCTATCCTTATCCACCGGGTATTTGCTTTCAAGAAAATTTTCGCAATGGGAGAAAATTTTCTGCCCCAGTTTGATAACCTTCTACGTGGCATGCTTTTCTGCCGACGAACCCTCTTTTCCTGCTTTAAATCAAAGAAAAATTGTTAGTTTCAAAACACCGTGAGTGGTCATGCCGCTCTTGCTGGGGCAATTTTCCTTTTCTCTTTTAGCTGCTTTGCTTTCCTCGAACTTGGGGACGACGTTGATACTTGCTGGTGGATGGCGCTCTTTCTACATGATCTCTTATCTCTCGTTCTATTCCAAACTTCAGTGTGGTCTGACACTCTTGGTCGGTGATCTGTTGTGAGAAACTATCTTCCGGGTGTGTAATATATGTCCATCCTACTCCGTAATTCCCGTGAACCTTCCAATCAACCTATCGTTCCAATCTTAATATCGGAATGACTTTTGCCTTATTGCCTTGTTCCATGCCTATTCATCTTCATTGTACCGCTTTGGGAGACTTGGTAGTAAGCTTTGAAAAGTCAACTTTCGACATAAATATAAAAATCTTTAAAAGAGTGAAAAATGATAAATAAAAATGCAATAAAGAGTGTGGACTGCAAAAAAGACAAAAAGGAAAAACTTTTCTGAACTTTAA
Organism: Nicotiana noctiflora; assembly: GCA_032618575.1. Classification (NCBI taxonomy): domain Eukaryota; kingdom Viridiplantae; phylum Streptophyta; class Magnoliopsida; order Solanales; family Solanaceae; genus Nicotiana; species Nicotiana noctiflora. The sequence continues at coordinate 196,197 of JASVEL010011833.1, forward strand.
ATTGGGAAAAACTTATCTGAATGTATAACTGATCCAATGGTTATGCCGTGCCTTCGAGATTAACCTACCCAGTCTATTTATGTCAATCACTTTCTGACGGCTGTGTTTTGCTAGAGGCAAACGAATGTCCCAACCTTGTCTCATGCGGACACCTTGTAACCATCTCGCCTTGTCACCTCATAGTGCCCTTCAAAGGGTTTTCACTAATGAGATTCTCTCATTTCTCTCGATCTCCCGTCGCCTTAGGGTGCCCGTAAAGGTTTTCACCGTAAGACTCTCTCATTTTATTTCTCTTAGCTTTCTTCGCCTTAAGGTGCCCGCGAGGGTTTTCACCGTTAAGACTCTCTCATTTCGCTTTCTTTCCATGCGGTGGGTTGGGGTATTATCCATGAAATTTCCTCTAAAGGGCTATCGCTTTTCAGCTTGTGAGTCCTAGATTCAAGTCGAGGATTGAAGTGTCATTCGTAGTTTTCATTCGCATGACTTGGCATTTCTCCAATACTGATCGAGAGGTCTTTTTGGTCATTAATGTGGTTTTTGTGCGTGAGGCTAAAGAAAAGGGGTTTAATCTCAACGGTTAGCTCATTACAACTTTCGGAATCCACACTATCTTCTCAAACGAAACAATGACTTCTGCCCCAGTTTTGTTGTTTGGGGAATCTTTGATTTTTATTTTATTATGACCGAGCCGTGTGGCGCCTACGTATCCTTCTTGAGGAATCAGGTCGAACGTAGTTCACTTTTCTTGTGTTTTTTCTTTGTTTCCTTTTCTATTTTGTTATACATCTTCCTTGAGGATTCCAAAAGAGGGTATATGAAAGAATAATTAAGGCTCAAAGGGGAAAACAAGGGTTAAAGTGTTTGGGTAGTAGAAAAATTGCCTCTGTCATTTCATTCTCCGAAAAATGCCAAATTCACACAAACGAAACACACGTTGACAAATACATTAAAGAATTACACATAATATCTCTTGACTGCATCGGAATTGATAGCCATATCGGTGCATCTTCCTTCAATATCAGTTAGACATAGGGCGCCGTTGGATAATACTCTAGTCACAACAAATGGTCCCTGCCAATTTGGAGCGAACTTGCCTTTCGCTTCGGCCTGATGTGGTAGAACTCTCTTCAGCACATGCTGTCCCACTTCAAATTTCCTAGGACGTACCTTCTTGTTATATGCTCTCGCCATTCTCTTTTGATACAATTGGCCATGACATACTGCTGTCAATCTCTTTTCATCGATCAAGCTCAATTGCTCCAGTCGGGTTTTGACCCACTCATCGTCGTCAATCTCAGCTTCAGCGACAATTCGGAGGGATGGAATTTCAACTTCTGCTGGTATTATTGCTTCAGTCCCGTACACCAACAAGTAAGGAGTTGCACCTACCGAAGTCCGGACGGTAGTGCGATAATCCAACAGTGCGAATGGTAACTTTTCATGCCATTGCCTAGACCCTTCTACCATCTTCCTCAATATCTTCTTTATATTCTTGTTTGCTGCCTCAATCGCACCATTTGCTTTGGGACGATATGGTGTGGAATTTTGGTGTGTAATCTTGAACTGTTGACATACCTCTTCCATCAATCCGTTGTTAAGATTGGCACCGTTATCCGTGATGATTATCTTTGGAATTCCAAACCTGCAGATGATGTGGGAATGTACGAAGTCCACCACCGCCTTCTTGGTCACTGATTTGAAGGTTTTAGCCTCCACCCACTTGGTAAAATAATCGATCGTTACCGGAATGAACCTATGACCATTGGAAGCCGCAGGCTCTATAGGTCTAATAACATCCATACCCCATGCAACAAATGGCCATGGTGCTGACATTGTATGTAATTCAGTCGGTGGAGAATGAATCAAATCTCCGTGTATCCGACACTGATGGCATCTTCGCACGAAACTTATACAATCACGCTCCATAGTGAGCCAGTAATATCCTGCTCGAAGAATCTTCTTTGCCAATACATATCCGCTCATGTGTGGTCCACAAACTCCGGAGTGTATATCTGTCATCACTGTTGTGGCTTGACTCGCATCTATACATCTCAACAATCCCAAATCTGGGGTTCTTTTGTACAACACCCCTCCACTAAGGAAAAATCCGTTCGCCAATCGCCGAATAGCTCTCTTTTGATCTCCAGTTGCTTGCTCTGGGTATATTCCTAACCTGAGGTATTCCTTGACATCATGAAACCATGGCTCACCATCCATCTCTTCTTCTATCATATTGCAATAAGCATGTTGATTCCGGATCTGAATATGTAACGGATCAACATGAATCTTGTCCGGGTGATGTAACATCGATGCCAACGTAGCCAAAGCATCGGCAACCTCATTATGCATCCTTGGGATATGCCTGAATTCTACCGATCGGAAATGCTTGGTCAGATCATGCAAATATTGACGATACGGGATAAGCTTCAAATCTCTGGTTTCCCATTCTCCCTGAATCTGATGTACCAGAAGGTCCGAGTCCCCCAAGACCAAGACGTCCCGTACATCCATGTCTACCGCTAATCGCAACCCTAAGATGCATGCCTCGTACTCAGCCATATTGTTGGTACAATGAAAATGCAGTTGAGCTGTAACAGGATAATGATGTCCTGTTTCAGAGATAAGCACAGCCCCTATTCCGACTATTTTTGCGTTCGCCGCTCCGTCGAAGAAAAGCTTCCACCCTGGATCCTCGTTTAACTCTACCCCATCAATTTGCAATACTTCTTTGTCTAGAAAATACGTCCTTAAAGGTTCGTATCCGTCATCCACAGGATTCTCCGCTAAGTGATCGGCTAGGGCTTGAGCTTTCATAGCCGTCCTTGTCACATATATGATGTCGAATTCTGTAAGTAGTATTTGCCATTTTGCTAACCTCCCTGTAGGCATAGGCTTCTGGAAAATATACTTCAACGGATCCAAACGTGAAATGAGGTAAGTAGTGTAAGAAGACAAATAATGTTTCAGCTTTTGGGCTACCCAAGTCAAAGCACAACGGGTCTTTTCCAAATGAGTGTACTTAACCTCGTGGACCGTGAATTTCTTACCGAGATAGTAAATGGCCCGTTCCTTTCTGCCAGTAAGATCATGCTGCCCCAGTACGCAGCCGAACGAATTCTCCAAAACCGTTAGATAAAGAATCAGGGGTCTACCCGGTTCAGGCGGAACTAGTACGGGTGGGTTTGACGGATACCCTTTGATTTGGTCAAACGCTTCCTGACATTCTGTCGTCCATTCTATCGTAGCGTCTTTCTTCAACAGACGGAATATGGGTTCACAGGTTGCTGTAAGCTGAGCAATAAACCTACTGATGTAATTTAACCTTCCCAACAAACTCATTACCTCTGTTTTATTCCTTGGCGGGGGTAACTCCTGGATGGACTTGATTTTGGATGGGTCCAACTCAATGCCCCGTCGGCTAACAATGAATCCTAGCAACTTCCCTGACGGAACTCCGAATGCACATTTGGCCGGATTAAGCTTGATATCATATCTTCGAAGTCTTTGGAAAAACTTCCTGAGATCGGCAATGTGGTCTTCTTGACGTCTAGATTTTATAATCACATCATCCACGTACACTTCAATTTCTTTGTGTATCATGTCATGGAATACCGTAGTCATCGCCCTCATGTATGTTGCCCCTGCATTCTTCAGGCCGAATGGCATTACCCGGTAGCAATAAGTTCCCCACGGTGTGATAAAAGCCATTTTTTCCGTGTCCTCTTCATCCATCAATATTTGATGATATCCCGCGTAGCAGTCCACAAAGGATCTGATTTCACGCCCGGCACAATTATCAATCAGGATATGGATATTGGGAAGCGGGAAATTATCCTTAGGGCTCGCCTTGTTGAGATTGCGATACTCCACACATACTCTGATCTTCCCGTCTTTCTTTGGCATCGGTACTACGTTAGCCAACCAATCAGGGTATCGAGTGACACGAATGAATTTTGCATGCAACTGCTTGGTTACTTCCTCCTTGATCTTTACACTTATCTCCGTCTTAAATTTCCGCAGCTTTTGCTTGACGGGCGGGCATGCCGGGATCAGTGGGTAATTTATGAACCACTAGATCGGTGCTGAGTCCCGGCATGTCGTCGTACGACCATGCGAAAATGTCTTTAAACTCCATGAGTGTTTTGATCAACTCTTCTCTCAGGTTTGGTTCAATATGGACACTTATCCTGGTTTCTTTGACGTCATCTGTGTTCCCCAGATTAACGGCCTCAGTATCATTTAAATTTGGTTTGGGTTTTTCCTCGAAGTGACTTAATTCTTCACCGATTTCTTCTACGGCTTCATCATCGCCGTATTCCGATTCACTCTCGTCACTTCTTATTTCATGCGTTATTATTTCCAAACCAGATTGACTTTCTAGACTGGGTTGATTAATCTTTAAGCACGCCATATCATTAAGATCAGTTGAAAGAAAGTTTCTCAGAAAAGTAAAAAGAAGGAAAATAAACAAAATTAGACATGAAGGGAACAAAATTTCATTAATGGGAACAGTACAAGGAAAAACAAGCCTGCAAACTCAAATCAAAATGAACTAAAACAAACGGATTTTACTTCGGGGACAACCCCAACACAAAATTTCGAAAGAAAACAATCCAAAACAAACTACCAAGACTCCTTCCGGATAGGGAGAGGAGTAGCCTTCCAATTATTCAACTTTGCTTTCGATCCCACAAACTGTATCTCGGCATGGCTAGGTCCTTCGCCATCCTCTACCATGCATACATCAGAGAACAAGTCCTCGAACTTTCTCAAGAACTCTTCGTCTGGCCTGATCATAGGACTGGGAACCTTTGTCGTCGGATGTCCTCTTATCCCGGACCTGACAAAAGATCGGGAAAGGCGCGGAACAGGCTTCGGGAGCACCCATGTCTTCTGCTTATTCCTCTTGGCTCGCTGGATGTCCTCTGGTGTTGGCTTGAATCCCAAGCCGAAGGTTCCCACATTTTCAACCACAAATACCGGCTATATGATTCCTTGCAGAGATGCACCTAAACCTTTGCCGGGTATGAAACCATTTTTCAACATTTCTTGAGCCACCATGACGTCTGCAGTAATTATTCTGTCATTAAGAATGCATTCCCCTTCTGGAACTCGGTTGGCGGATACCACATCGCAGATCTGGTATACCCATGGCCCAACATCCTCTTCTGTCTCAACAAAGGGGACGATGGTGCTTGGTTGTAGATCATTCTCTCCATGGACTACGATCTCCTGTTGGTCCCACTCAAACTTGACTAGTTGGTGTAGGCTGGACGGAACTGCTTTTGCAGCATGGATCCATGGTCGTCCTATCAGAAGGTTGTATGAAACTACCATGTCCAGCACCTGGAATTCCATGGTGAACTCCACAGGTCCGATTGTCAAGACTAATACTATGTCCCCGACCGATGCCTTGCCTCCTCCATCAAACCCTCGGACACATATGATGTTCTTGCGTACCCTGCCGATATCCACTTTCAACTTGTTTAGTGTAGAGAGAGGACAAATGTTCGTACTGGACCCATTGTCGACTAGGACTTTAGTAACCACCGACTCCTCACATTTTACCGTAAGATATAAAGCCTTGTTGTGCTCGGTGCCTTCCTCGGGCAACTCATCATCGGTGAAGGTGATCCGGTTCGCTTCGAAGATCCTATTGGTGATCTTTTCCAAATGACTCACAGAGATTTTATCGGGTACATGGGCCTCATTCAAAACTTTCATCAAAGCTTGCCGATGTTCTTCAAAGTGTATCAGCAAGGACAGCAATGAGATTTGAGCAGGAGTTTTCTTCAGCTGTTCTGGGACAGAATAATCATGCATCTTCATCTTTTTCAGGAATTCCTCTGCCTCTTCGTCAGTTACCGGCTTTTTAGTGTTGCCGGAGTAGTCTTCCTTAATTCCGCAGGGGCAAAACATCTCCCTGAGCGGGTCAAACCTTGCGCTTCGCAAACTTCCTCTTTAACTTCTTTCCCTTTGTAAGTTGTCGTGATCCGATCATAATTCCATGGAATAGCTTTGCTATCAGCTATTGGCAACTGTATTGCTGGCTTGATGATGAAAGGATCCACTCGAACACCTGCTACAGTCAAGACGGGTTTGGTTGCTGCCCCCGGTACAACTATTTTTACTCCCTCTGGCCTCATAGGCACTTTGTTCACACTTCCCTTTTCTACTTCCAACCCCTCTTGTACGTCCTTCTTACGGATGAGTGACTCATCAAGGCTTGGCCCCTTTTTCATTCCTATCCCACTGGACTTGATCATCATTACAGTCTGAGAGGTTTTCTCCTTTCCCTCTTCGACCCGTACCAACTCGATCATGTTGGTCTCATGATGAGTTGGAAGTGGATTTTGGTTGATGTTGGGCTCTGCCGGAGTCTGGACCTCAATTCGGCGAGTGTCGATGAGTTCCTGGATGGCTGTTTTCAACCGCCAGCACTTTTCTGTGTCGTGCCCCGGACATCCCGAGCAGTATGCACAATTTATTGAATGATCCAGATTCTTTGGAAGAGGGTTTGGTAGCTTAGCCTCGACCGGATTTAGCAACCCTACTTGCTTCAAACGGTGGAACAAACTGGTGTAAGACTCTCCCAAGGAGTGAAGGTCTTCGTCCTTGGTGCTCTGTCGTTCTTGAAGGCTTGATTCGGACGAAAGCCCGCACCCGTGGGATTTCTATAGGCTCTTGGGGTGGGTAATTATTCTGTGGATTTGGCGCACGCCATGGTGCCTGGACGGGAGGTAGAGCATATGATTGGGCATGATGGACGGTGAAGTGAGCATCTGGTGTTGGGTAATAGTGTTGTGGATGGCTATATGGATTGTGAGAGTAATTTTGTTGGCGGGGCTGTGGCGAATTATACTGGGGTGCGGGGCCTCTGTTCCTGAACCATGCTCCGGAATCAACTGCCGCGACCTCTTCTTTCCTCTTTTTCCCAAGCACTCCTCCGGTGCCACTTTGAATAGCTTGAGTGGTGGCTTTCAACGCTGCATAACTCATGATCTTGTTAGCTTTCAAGCCTTCCTCGATCATAGCCCCCATCTTTATCACCTCAGTGAATGACTTACCCACGGACGTCACCAGATGTCCGAAATAGGTTGGCTCCAGTGTCTGTAGGAAGTAATCCACCATTTCATTCTCTCTCATCGGCGGATCTACCCTCGCTGCCTGTTCCCTCCAGCGGAAACCGAATTCTCTAAAACTTTCGGCGGGTTTCTTCTCTAACTTTAGCAATGATAAGCGATCGGGGATTATTTCAAGATTATACTGGAACCGGCCGATGAATGCTTGAGCCAAGTCATCCCATGTAAACCATACTGCTGGGATCCTGCCTAGTGTACCACTCTAGTGCAGACCCCCCCAAACTCTGACCGAAGTAAGCTATCAGAATCTCGTCTCGTCCTCCGGCTCCTCGCATTTTACTACAAAAACCTCGAAGATGGGCTACTGGGTCACCATGCCCTTCGTATAAGTCAAACTTGGGCGTTTTGAACCCGGCTGGCAACTGGACATCTGGGAATGGACACAGGTCTTTGTAAGCGACACTGACTTGGTTACCCAAACCATGCATATTCCTGAAGGATTGCTCCAGGCTTTTAACCTTTCGAATAACTTCCTCATGCTCCGAACTTTTGACGTGCTTTTCCGGTTCTGCCGTGTTATCCCAGTGAGGGGTGTGTGAATGCGGTTCAGGAGCCTTAAAGGTAGGCTCGGGAGAATAACAATGATTGTCGTGGATTTGAAAAAGCGGCTCACTGGACGACTTTTGTAAAGTAGCAGGTGGAGGTGCCACAAAAACAAGGGTAACCGGGGGAGGAGGATTTTGCCTGGCGGGTGAAACCGGGGATGTATATGGGTTTTCCCCTTGATAATAAGGATAGATCGGTGCACTTGTCGAGGGGTCAATGGGCGGACGCTCTGGTGCTGGTGGAAGAGTAGGAAGGTTTGGTGATGATTGTCCCCTAGCCCAGGCTAGGTGCATCTCTGTCATTTGCTGTCTCAACCGGTCCACCTCCTCTTTCATGATTTGTATCTCTGTTTTCTCCCCATCGATACTTTTGCCGGAACTAGACATGCTTGCTGGAATTGGACCTTTTGATCTAGTATGGTAAGGGTGATCGGCCAGTATACTCTGTCTAGTCAACTGCTAAACTTTTCTAAAATTGCAACAAACTTGTTAGCTCACTGAATTTAACAGGCATGTTATCGCATGTTGGATGCAATGCACCTAATCAATTAACCATTTCTACATGTATTCCTCGCATGCGTCATTCCAGCTTTTCTTTTTCTTCTTCATCCTTGAAAACTTTATTGTTATTAACCTCCCCATTTTTCTTTTCTTTTTTAGTAGTGGTCGAATCTTATGTGGATTGCCTACGTATCACGTCCCCGCGTGAATCAGACCGAGCGTAGTTCTGATACAATAGACATAAGATATGAATGAAATGTTCATGAATTTTATTTCAACAAACTTCAAACTTGAAACACTTGCAAAAGACAACAATGGAGGAAAACTTTTTTTTTAAAAGGACAAACAAACTCTAAAATAACAGACTCTTCTAAGCATGTTCCAACGCCTCGAATCTTTGCGCCCGGGGGGCGTTGTTTGGCCTTGCTGCAGTTCTTGGTGTAAGATCTTTCTGTATACTCCCCAATTCTGCCATGACTTGGTGGACACATTCCATGATTGAAGAGAAGAGGGCAGGCCGAGGTGTTTGTTCGCAAGTCAAACACTTCATAGTGATGTAGTGCCCGATTTCATTGATCCGGGTCCTGATCATGTCTTTTTCTCTGAGCAGCTGCCCTATGTGTCGGTTCTTCGCCCCTAAGACTCGAGAATTGCTGGAGAGATGGTCCAAGAGCTTATCTATTTGTCTTTCCATCCGTGCCATCAAGTTGTGACAACGGTCTCTATCTGCCTTGGCATCTTGGACTTGCATGAGAGTTCATTCTCTAAGAACGGCATTTGCTTTTCTTAAATCAACGATGATTGCATCATAATATTTCTCTACTTGTTGTAAGCGGAGTGCTTCTTGGTGGGCTGCTATCTTCCATTTTGTCCGGACTGCAACCAAAGCCGCTTTTGCCTTCTCCAAGTCTTCTTGGTGTTCAAAGGCTTTCCTTTCCAAACCGTTTATCAACATCTCATCACTCCGACTTCTCCTTGACCTTTCTGCGGCCAATTGCATCTCTTGAATCTGAGTTCGGAGTGCTTCTCTTTTCTGCTCCCAACCGGCCCTTTCTCGATCAAAATCAGCCTGTTGTATATCCATGGCAGCTTCCAAAATTCCCTTGTCTTCTTTTAAAGTGTTAATGCAAGATTGGAAATCTTGCGTTGTCTCATGTTTAGCCTCCCTTACTCGGGCTTCTACCTCTTTCTCCCAATCTACGGCATACTTCACTGACCTTTCTGACCTTTGCTCCGGCATTGATTGGTTGTGGAACCATTCAAGATATGCGAGACTCACTTCTCCCCGTTCTCGATCGGCAACCATTTCGTCGATGTCGGAGAGTCGACTACCGAACCATACCTTTTGTGCATAAGTCTCCCTCGGGGTCTCCTCCGTTGCGAATTCCCATATAAATGATCGCATATCCTCAATTGGGGGCCTTTTCTGTTCTCTACCCAACTGCCGCATGACACGTAGCGAGGCATATGGTTGGAAACCCCTGAAACCCATTAGTATGTAGAATGGGCGATATGTCGACATATGCATGATTTTGGCAGAAGGGAACCAATAATAATTCCAGGTAAGTTGATTTGCCCTTAAAGAGTTGAGAAGTTCTTGCCAAGTCCTCAAATCTTCTAGAAGGTTACAACGGGCGGCTCTGTTTGTATGACAATGAATATAATTTAACCAATCCGCGTTGAAGTTTATCATAATTGGGTGATGATAGAGATGTTCTACAAACCACATTTGTAATAAGATATTGCAACCTTCAAAATAATCTTGTCCTTCTTGGCACCGAGTTAAGGCCCGGAAGATGTCTCCTAGGATCATCGGAAGAACAGTGTGTTCCTCGTTACTCTGTAGATATGAGACCACCGCAGCCAAACGGATTCTGATGCGTCCGCCACGTTCGGGAAAAACCATGGTTCCCAAAAAGCGATCATAAAGGCATAAATCCTTAAGTCTCCCCAGACGTCATAATTCAATTGGTTGACAAATTCAGTGTTCGAGAATTTCGCGAACCCATTCTTATCACCAAATCTGTCGTAGAAATAATCCAGTGGCACCCAACCGTTCTCTAAACATCCCATGGGAACCCGCCGGAGACATAACGTTTTCAAGAAATTATTTATACCCATCTGCCTAGGAGCTGCAGGTCTCATCTTGTGCAAATCTCTTCCGAGTCCTGTGAGTCCGCCCAATTCTTCCAAAGTGGGTGTCATTTCGCAATCCCGGAATCTAAACACATTGCTTGTTGAGTCCCAAAAACTCACTAAAGCTCTGATCACATTTTTGTCCGGTTTTATCATCATGATATCCGGAAGAAACTTGAGGTGCTTGTGAACTTGATTTCTTTCCCAAGCCAAAAAATTAGTCCACCATTTATAAAGCCGATCTGGGGTCTTGTCTTGGACCATGAACATGGGTGGCATTTCGTCTCTTGCCCTTTTCTGGCCGATTCGCTGCGAGGAAGTCATGCTGATCCTAAAAAAGATAAAAATGGACTTAAGATTTTTTCAAAATTTTTTTTTTAATTATTATATAAAAAACGAATCTTGTTAATACGGCCTTTCAGCACTTGAAGAAGATTTGAAGGTTGTATAACAGGATACCAGTATGATGTCTATATTCCATTTTGCGTAATTAGTCCTCCGGCGCCCCTTTTGAGGCGTTTCGCTACAAAATTTCCTAACTCTCGACTAAAACCAAAAAATCACTATTCTAATAAAAAAAAATCAATATTAGTTGAGCCCGATATGGGTTGCCTACGTATCTCATGTTTGGTGAGAATCAAACTTGCGTAGTTCGAAAATAAAAGAACTAAATCATTTTAAGAAAAGGAAACAAACTATTTTTAAGCAACATTTCTAAAACAAATTATTTTCAAAGGAACTAAGAAGATTTATTTGGAATTTTTGCATTTTTCAAAATTATTTTCCGGGAAACTGAACTATTTTTTTTTTTTTTTTTTTTTTTTTTTTTTTTTTCAAAATTTATTTTCAAAGAACTAACTACTTTGACTCTATACCCTGACGTTCTCCATTTCTTCCCCTCTTTTTAACAAACCGGTCGGCATGTAAGATCGGAACAAATAAATGCACACCGAAAAGATGCAACAAGTTGGTCTTTTGTTTCAGGTACACCTGTCCTAGACAGGCCCAACTCATGTGTTGAGCCTCCTAAGTCAAATATGCACATGATGCGAATAAACGTTCCTATCGGGGATCCGGCATAAGGTTTTGTTATTCTAAGTCATCGTCCTATTGGAAAAAGTGTCTAGACTGGCTTTAACTCGAGCGGACAACTCGAGCCGAAGAGTGTCAGTGCACCGGTAGCATGGCTTTCCGGCTTAATTGACAAAACTCTCCGCCTAAACATGTGTGACTACAAAATCCTTCATCGGGTGCCAAGCACCACATCTATCTTTGAGAAAAACGAGCTATGTCCAGCAAATGCCCGATATTATATTTCAAAAGACTCAGAAGAAAAAAAAATGGGTATCGGCACAATTTATATGCAATTCAAAAAAAAAATATCAAAGCGGTAAAGCAACATTTAGCATATTAGACATAAACATGTAATAAAATCAGATAATAAATAAGCCAAATACAATAATTATTCAAAGCTCGAATTCTTAAACCCTGAACCAATGGTTCTGGGTTTGTATTCCCCAGCAGAGTCGCCAGTCACACCTCCTTTTTCCGCAGGCCCGCGTGGGTGCGAGTGGAGTTTTTCCAATTAAAGGACAATCGAAACGGGATTTATTTAATTAAATCAGAGTCGCCACTTGGGAGATTTATGGTGTCCCAAGTCACCGATTGAATCCCGAATCGAGGAAAAGAATGACTCTATTAAACAGTCTGCGTACCAGAAATCCGGATAAGGAATTCTGTTAACTCGGGAGAAGGTATTAGGCATTCCCGAATTCCGTGGTTCTAGCACGGTCGCTCAACTATCATATTTTGGCTTATTAACATGATATTATCCTACAGTGCAATTTAATGTTATTTACCGCTTTCTGTCAATTATTAGAGTTTAAGAAAATGAACATTGTCTAAGAACACGTTTTCGGATCACGTCACATGAAATGCACCCGGATCCTCGATACATTCTTATTCAACATTTTTTGATTTGGAATTGGGTTGCATGAAATACACACCCGTGATAGGAAGGTAAGATTATAAAAAAAAAAAAATTGTGCCTAAAGCAACTAGAATGTTATATCTTTTGGGAAGGCCGTGAAGTTTGCTAAATGGCCCATCCTGAATTCTAAGGATTTTAAAAGAAATAGTTAAACGAAGGCCACGCATCTGAGATTTTATTGGGCGTGATGCACCTCAATTCCAACTTTTAAAAGGGAATTCAAACTACATTTGGAAGGCCATTTAAACTATTTGTGTTTCCTAATATAACACACCTCCAATCTACTTTTAAAAGAATCAAGGTTAATAAAAAAAAACGTCTTAAGGTATTCAAAGGGTGTCAAAATGCAAACTCAAAAAAGATTATAAAAAATAGAATAAGTAAACAAATGTCCACTTCCTTTATAAAACCCGAGCCCAATAACTTATTGTAACTAGTGAGCCATTGACTTTAGAATGATTTAAGCTAAGTCTCCATAGTAGGCCCAATTCGCGTGTGACAACTGAAAAACGAGGCCTTAGGATCGAATCCCAAAGGGGCCTAAATGCACTTGTATAAACATGAAGGAACCAATTATTAGCAAAGCATACTGTTGATTTTAAGCACAAAATAAGTTTCCACTTTGACAAACATGCAGCTTCAAACCTCTAACCCTCAAATTAATATTATGTACTGTACTAGAATTGAACTTCAAGAAATTGCACTTAAAAGAAAACCGGAGAATTACACTATCAATTATTAGATATTAAACCACTAATTGAACTTAAACTAATGACTATTTCAAACTATTTTTTTTTTACACATGCACATACTAATCAATGAAATGCTATGAATCTATAACCCTTGAATCCCTAATTAGAAAGATAATGATTCATTTGCAACTATTCAAACTTAAATCGATTGACTGAGCCCATCAACAAAACATACTCATATGACCTTCAACAATATATCAAATGGCATGATTATACTTTTATCCTATTTAAGAGCATTTCAAACACAAGACTGCTCAATCATAGATATTTAACTCATCTAAAACTAAAGCTACTTTACAACATCTTTAATTTAACAAACCCCAGCAGTCCCAAATTAAATACAACTGTGAGAATCCTCCACTATATAAAAATTGAAATGACTAGAATATACAAGAAGTCATACAATCAAAACAAAATATCATAAAAGGGTATGTGCGAAACAAGAAAGTCTATGCCGGTGCTTTCAATACTCATTTCCATCTTCAAACTGAGAGTTACATCAAGTAAAATTTAGAAAATGTACCTGATATTGAGAAGCAAAATATGAAGAGGATGATTAGCAGAGATGTAGTAACAGCCAGCAGCAACAGTGAACAGAATTTGAGTAAATAACCCAAGAAAGAGTTGAACGATCCAAAGAGACTCAAAACCAAATAGAAAACAAGAGTGAACCAAAACAATGTAACCACACCACGAATTCCTTAAGGCTGATCTAACGAACTCAAATTAGAAGAGAAATGAAATCAATGAAGTAAAAGACAACTTCAAAGAAACAGTCGTTTTTTCAGTATTTCTCACTGTTTCCAATACCCTTTTCAAAATGTATGTTTTTCCAATTCTCACTGTTTGTTCAGAATTGTTCTCTCTGTATCTCTCCAGTGTGTTGCCCAGTGTGTATCAGTGTCCCCCAATGTCTCCTATTCTGTTTTTTTTCTTTCTCTCCAGTCAGTCTCAATGTCCTTCTGTCTGTTTTTTACTTCTCTTTTTATAGACCAAAACAGACCCTTTTTAAAATTCCAGCAGTTCACTTTTCCAGCTTGTTCATTCATTCCCATGTGCACCCTTTAATCCCTTCATCATTAACCCCTGTTATTCCCTCTGTTTTTTCCATTTTTAACTTGTTTATGTATGGGTTTGACTATTATTTAATTAAAGATTTGCAGAGAACATGATGGTACCCTGCTGTACAGCAGGTTCCATCAATCCATGTTAGGGGCTGGATGATTTATAACTCTTAAAATAAACAGCCTGTGATTCTTAACAGCTATACCCAGTTCAAGACTTAATTTAAAGTCACAAAGAGTTCATCAATGTTGATCCAACTACTGTCCTATTGTGCTATCAAGCAAGATTAGGAAACTAACCAGCAATGTTCATATAATCGATTGCAATGTGTACAATTGACAACAATCGATCGATAAAACAGTGACTTCAACCAATCTCGGCCAAAACAGAAGAATTGTGAAACTAACTATTCGACGACATTCGTTTAAACAAACAACGACCTACATAATCGATAACGAATAATCGACATTCAAACTATATCCTACGGGCAGGCTCACATGGGCCACCAACCTAATCAATCAATGTTAATATTGTCTGGTACAACAAAAGCTACGAATTTAAACGACGACATTCAAATCGCATATAATTAACAAAAATAACAGAAAATTTGACCAAATAAAGGTCGGATGAAGAAGAAGAAAGAAAAGTTAAAATTAAACACAAAATTAAACACACGAATGACTAATCCAACATAATGAACAACATCAATAATACAGTAAGAGAAAAAATGGGATACCTCAAGAAGAGAAATCAAAATCAGACGGACTCGGCTCAAAAGGCTTCGAGTTTGCACCCTTTTGAAGTAAACGGACTTTAATTGAAGTGTTTTTCAAACGAAAAACACTCCAATTAAAGTCTATTGCCTTCAAATACCATTTACTCGACGAAATCCATAGTTTTTTGGGTTCTAGGGTTCTTGAGGGTCCATATTGGGGCTTTATTGGTTCCGGTCAGATTCGAGCCGCACCAGTCTTGGTGGGGTCTTGGGGGAGGTCCGGGGAGGCTGTGGTGCAAGTTTGGGTTTGGTTGGAGTGGGTTCGTGTTTTGCTCGAATCTTCAAATGAAGATTCGAGATGAGGGGGCATGATTCGAGCCAAACGGTTAGTGGATTTGGGCAGAGGAAGGCAAGGTGGTTCAGGGGTGTTATTTTCATGGCCGACGGCATTGTTGCCGCCGGCTTTCAGGTGACGGAGAGCAAGGGCGGCGCTAGGGTTTTATTTCGTCTCTGATGAGAGACAATGAAAGGGGTGTGGGAGAATGAGGTTGATTAACGGGTTTGGGGGTTTGGGTAATATTGAAAGTTGTTTGATTAATCTAGACCGTTGGATTATTACATCCAACGGCTCAGATTAAAAGAATTATGGGGCGGGTTGGAGATGGATATGGGTTGGGTCTGATTTTGGATTGGGTTTTGGGTGAATTTGGCCCAATTCCGGGTTTTCTTCCTTTTTTATTGATTTCTTTCAAATTTCTTTTCCAAAACTAAAATTCTAAAAATCCTTAATTAAATTACAAAACCAGATTAACTTATCAAAAGTACTAATTAATTTCTAGTTATCACACATAATTAAATAACAATAAAATCGCGCAATTAGAAAATTAAAGGCTAAAAAATGTAAAATTACATATTTCTTTGTGATTTTTTCGTTTTCGTAAAACAAACTTAATTACTCTTAATTCCGAACTTGAATTTTATATAAAAATGCAATATATTTTTGTATTTTTATTTATTTAAACAAATAAACATGGACACACAAACACAAACAATAACAGAAAATAACACAAAATCCACAAATATTGCAATCAACACAACACTCTTTTATTTTGAACTTTTGGGAGTAATTCGTGTGAGGCAAAAATCACGTGCTCACAAGAGAGGAGGTCAATGATTTGTTCAACAGTGATACAAAACAGCAAACAACAGCAGCAGCGAATTCCAGCAAGAATCCAACAGAATCGGTAGCAAAATCTCAATAATAGACTATAGCCTCTTATAGTAGTAGACAGCCCCGGAGTATAGGTTGAGATCTCAGAAAAGAAATTAAACCCAAAAGAGAAACTTAGAGAACAACCAAACCACCGAATTCTGGAAACCCAAAATAGCAACGAACAGTGCTTAAGTCAAAACAAAAGGGACCTTATGAACTGAAGTACAAAACAGACTTAAATCAAGCTGAATAAACTGCTGAAACTGATGGCTAAAAAATACTTCAAAGCTGGTCGCTAAAACAGTGTATCCCAGTATTTACTAGCCTGCCTTTTCCTTCTTTTCAAATCTGTTTTTTTGTCACGACCCGGATTTTTTCCCAACATCGGGATCGTGATGGCGCCTATTCGTGGTAGCTAGGCAAGTCACTACATTCAACATTATCCTATTTTTACCATTATTTCATACTCATTTTTATCAACAAGAACAATAACATTAATTAAATAAGTGCAGAAAATTTTCAAAATAGAAATAAGTAATACCAAGGTAAAGCACTACTAAAATCCTCTACCCAAGACGTGGAGTCACCAGCTCACGAACTACTACTGAATACTACACATAAGGGTCTGAAAGAAAATAACATATATCTGTCTGTCTCGGAACAAAGAGACCACAGCAAATAACATAAGTAAGTGGAAGAGATGCCGGGCCTGCGGACGCCTGCAAGCTACCTCAGTCTCGGAATGCTCGACTCCCACGCAAGACTCTACTGCTGCTGCTCCTGATCAAAACCTGGACCTGTGCAAAAACACACAGAAGCGCAGTATCAGCACAATCCGACCCCATGTGCTGGTAAGTGCCTGGCCTATACCGGCGAAGTAGTGACAAGCCTAGGACCAAACACTCACATAAACCTGTGCAGTTCTATATGCATATGTACACCACAAGATAACAAGAGATATCAAGTAAACAAATCCAACAAGAAATATCATAAGGGGGAAACTCAACAGTTAACAACAATTATTAAATCAACAATGGAAATCAGAGTATAATGGAAACCGTTAATATCAAGTCAAGGAATAGCAAATAGTTGCACGGCATTACCCTTCGTGCTTTTACTCTCATCCTCACCAAATAAGCAAATAAAACTGCACGGCATCACCCTTCGTGCTTTTACTCTCATCCTCACATCCATGGCACAGCATGATCCTTCGTGCATGGTTCAATAACAAGGCACGGCATTACCCTTCGTGCATAATTAATATCACAAGGCACGGCATGATCCTTCGTACATAATCAATAACTAGGCACGGCATTACCCTTCGTGAATAATCAATAATATAAGGCACGACATTAACTTTCGTGCATAATCCATAAACTAGGCATGGCATCACCCTTCGTGCATTATCACTCTTCCTCACCCAAATAACAATCACAGTTAAGGGCAAAGAATGAAAACAATAATCATGAACCGTTCCGGCAAGGGACACAACAATCATCACAATAAGGTCCCGGCAAGGGAAAATAATAATCCACTTTACAACAAGTCCCGGCAAGGGAAAAAAATATTTCACTTTACAATAAGTCCCGGCAAGGGAAAACAGTGTACAATTTCACAACCCGGCAAGGGTTCAATAATTCATATTTAAAACATCTCACAATGAATATCAACAACGACTCACGGTCTTGCTAGACGCCAGTGTATGGATGCTCGTCACCACAGCCCATACACCGCACTCGATCACATAGCACATAGCACATAATCCTATTCCCTCAAGTTATGATAGAACAAACACTTACATCTAGCCTTGAAGCCCAATTTATCCTTCAATTACAGCTTTACCTCGAATTTCAGCTTTCAACTTGCTCAAATCTAATCACAATTGATTCAATTACATTAATAAATACTATATAACTTAGTTTGGATGCTAAAAAGTGGTTTTCTCAAAGTTTACCCCAAAATTTCCCAAAATGCCCCTGGTCCCACGTGGTCGGAACTCGGGGTTCGGACCAAAATCCGGTTACCCATTCCCTCACGAGTTCAAATATATGATTTGTTTCAAAATCGGACCTCAATTCGAGGTTCAATTCCCCAATTCATGAAAACCCTAGCTCTACTCTAAACTCCCAATTCCCCCATTAAAATCTTTGTTTTGAAATTGAAATTATGTTTAAAGATGTTAAAAGGTAGGGAAAATACAGTGGGAGTTACTTACCAATCATTTTGAAGAAGAAGAATTGTCTGGAAAATCGCCTCTTATATTTTGGGTTTTGAAAAAGTGTAAAATAGCTGAGGATCTCGGTTTATATATACTGTTTCGGGAAGCAGGAACGGACTGCACAAAAATGTCATGCAGCCGCGCCAATAAGGGAAAAAATATGCACTCTCTGAACCTACCCAGCGCGGACCGCACTGTTTTGGTGCGCGGCCGCGCTGGTCAAACGCGACCTCTCGGAACCTGGCCACGCGGACCACACTGTTTTGGTGCGCGGTCGCGCTGGTACCTAGCGCGGACCGCACTATTTTGGTGCGCGGCCGTGCTGGTTAAGCTTAACCTGCACCTTTGCTGATCCAGTCCACGCGGACCGCACAGAAATGGATTGTTGCCGCGTGAGACCTGCTGCACTGAACATCTGATAGTTTTAAGGCTAAGGCCTCTCGGGACCTACTCAAAACTCACCCGAGCCCTCGGAGCTCCACACCAAACATGTACACAACATCGAAAACATATTATAAACTTGCTCGTGCGATTACATTGCCGATATAACATCGTTTTCATCAAATCAAGCCTCAAGTTCATGATTATCTTTCTTTTAGTTTCCTAACTTTCAAATTTGGAACTCAAGGTTCAAAACACATCAAACGACATCCAATTGTCACCAAACTTTGCAGAAAGCACATATATAATATTTAAGACTTGTACCGGGCGTCGGAAACAAAATGCGAGCCCGATACCAAGGTCATTTAATTCATTTTCCTTTAATAATTTCAGCAAAAACAATTTAACAGAAAAATCCATAACTTAGGCTATAGGCTTTGGAATTCGACTCCGGACACATGCCCGAGTCCCATATTTTCCTACGAATCTTTCGGGACCGTTCGATCTCGGGTCCGGGTCCGTTTACCAAAAATATTGACTGAAGTCAACTATATCTATATTAATATCATTTTTCTTCAAACGTCTCATAGAATTCACATATTCTCACAAAATCTTTCCGGTTACATGCCCGGACTATGCACGTAAATCAAGGTAACATAAAAGGAGGTTTTCAAGGCCTTGGAAGTGCGGAACAAGTGAGGAAAATAGTGATGACCCTTTGGGTCGTCACATCCTCCACCTCTAAAACAACCGTTCGTCCTCGAACGGACAAGAGAAGGAAGTACCTGAGTCGGGGGAAAAATGTGGGTAGCGGCTCCACATATCAGACTCGGACTCCCAGGTCGATGCCTCAGGAGGCTGACCTCTCTACTGAACACGTACAGAAGGATAACTCTTCGACATCAACTGTCGAACTTGCCGGTCTAGAATGGCCACCGCTCCTCCTCGTAGGATAAATCATTGTCCAATTGAACAGTACTGAAGTCTAACACATATGTGGGATCGCCGTGGTACCTCCAAAGCATAGATACATGGAAAACTGGATGCACAGCTGTAAGCTAGGTGGCAGAGCTAGTCTGTAAGCCACCCCTCCCACTCGGTCCAGAATCTCAAATGGACCAATATACCTAGGGCTGAGTTTGCCCTTCTTCCCGAAGCTCATCACGCCCTTCATAGGCGACACTCGGAGCAATACCCGCTCACCAACCATGAAATCTACATCTCGAACCTTACGATCCGTATAAGTCTTCTGTCTGGACTGACCTGAACGCAATCTCTCCTGGATAGTCTTGACCTTGTCTAAGGCCTCCTGAACTAAGTCTGTACCCAACAACCGAGCCTCTCCCGGCTCAAACCATCCGACCGGAGATCGACATCGCCTACCATACAACGCCTCATACGGAGCCATCTGGATGCTAGACTGGTAGTTGTTGTTGTAGGCGAACTCCGCTAATGGCAAAACCGGTCCCACGAGCCTCCAAAATCAATGACACAGGCTCGAAGCATGTCCTCTAAAATTTGAATAGTCCTCTCGGACTGACCGTCCGTCTGAGGATGAAAAGCTGTACTCAACTGAACCTGGGTGCCTAACTCCTGCTGAACCGCTCTCCAGAACCGCGAGGTAAACTGCGTACCCCGATCCGAGATAATAGATACCGGCACCCCATGAAGACGAACAATTTCCCTGATGTAAATCTCTGCTAACCTCTCCGATGAGTAGGAGACAGATACTGGAATGAAGTGTGCCGACTTGGTCAGCCTATCAACAATGACCCAAATAGCATCAAATTTCCTCCGAGTCAAGGGAAGTCCAGTAATGAAGTCCATAGTGATCCACTCCCATTTCCACTCGGGAATTTCGATACTCTGGAATACACCACCAGGTCTCTGGTGCTCATATTTCACCTGCTGACAATTTAGACACCGAGCGACATACGCAACGATGTCCTTCTTCATCCTGCGCCACCAATAGTGATGCCGTAAATCATGATACATCTTTGCGGTGCCCGGGTGAATAGAACACCGCGAACTGTGGGCCTCTGCTAAGATCGACTCTCGAATCCCCTCAACATTGGGCACACAAACTCGACCCTGCAATCTCAATACTCCGTCATCATCTAGAGTTACCTTCGTGGCACCTCCCTGCTGTAAAGTATCTCTCAAGTCATGCAAACGAGGATCATCAAACTACCTCTCACGGATCCGCTCTAATAGAGATGAACGAGCGACCGTGCAGGCTAACACCCTGCTAGGCTCAGAAATGTCTAATCTCACGAACTGGTTGGCTAAGGCCTGGACATCTAGAGCAAATGGTCTCTGACTGACCGGAATGAATGCGAGACTACCCATGCTGGCAGACTTTCTACTCAATGCATCGGCCACTACATTGGCCTTACCTGCGTGATATAGGATAGTGACATCATAGTCCTTTAGCAACTCTAACCATCTTCACTGTCGTAAATTCAACTCCTTTTGCTTGAACAAGTATTGTAGGCTCTTATGATCCGTGTAGACCTCACACGCCACACCATATAGATAATGCCTCCAGATCTTTAAGGCATGAACCACTGCTGCCAACTCAAGATCATGAACTAGATAATTCTTCTCATGTATTTTCAACTGTCTCGAAGCATAAGCAATAACCTTACCATCCCGCATCAATACCGCTCCAAGCCTTGTACGAGATGCATCACACTAAACTGTATAAGGCCCTGCACCCGTCGGTAGTATCAGCACTAGTGCTGTAGTCAAGGCTGTCTTGAGCTTCTGAAAGCTCGCCTCACACTCATCTGACCACTTGAACAGGGCACCCTTCTGGGTCAACCTGGTCATCGGGGCTGCAATAGAAGAGAACCCCTCTATAAATCGACCGAAGTAACCTGCTAACCCCAAGAAACTCCGGATCTCGATCACTAAAGCTGGTCGAGGCCAATTCTGGACTGCCTCAATCTTCCTTGGTTCCACCTGAATACCCTCTACTGATACGATATGACCCAGAAATGCCACCGAACTTAACCAGAACTCACATTTCGAAAATTTGGCATATAACTGATTATCCTTCAGAGTCTGAATAACCACTCTGGGGTGCTGCTCGTTTCTTTCTGGCTGCGGGAGTATACCAGGATGTCATCTATAAAGACTATCACGAACAGATCTAGGTAAGGCCTGAATACCCGATTCATCAACTCCATGAATGTTGCTGGGGCATTGGTCAACCCGAAAGACATGACCAAGAATTCATAATGCCTGTATCTAGTGCGAAAGGCTGTCTTAGGAATGTCAGCCACCCTGATCTTCAGTTGATGGTAGCCTGACCTCAAGTCTATTTTTGAGAACACCCTCGCTACTTGGAGCTGGTCAAACAAATCATCAATCCTCGGTAGTGGATACTTGTTCTTTATCGTCACTTTGTTTAATTGCTGGTAATCAATACACATCCGCATCGAACCATCCTTCTTCTTCACAAATAGCACGGGTGCTCCCCAGGGGAAACACTGGGCCTGATAAAGCCCTTTTCTAGAAGGTCTTGCAACTGATCCTTTAACTCATTTAACTCCGGCGGGGACATACGATATGGTGGAATAGAGATAGGCTGAGTGCCCGGTGCCAGGTCAATACAGAAATCAATATCCCTATCGGGTGGCATGCCCGGCAGGTCTGAAGGAAAAACCTCGGGAAACTCCCGTACAATAGGAACTGAATTGATAGAAGGAACTTCTGCGCTGGAATCACAAACATAAGCCAAATAAGCTAGACACCCCTTCTCGACCATGCGTCGAGCCTTGACATAGGAAATAACAGTGCGAACGAAGTGGCTTGAGGTACATTTGCACTCTAGTCGGGGTGATTCTGGCAAGGCCAAGGTCACGGTCTTAGCATGACAATCCAAGATAGCATGGTATGGGGACAACCAGTCCATCCCCAATATGACATCAAAATCCGCCATGTCTAATAGCAACAGATCAACACGGGTCTCAAGACCCCCAAAGATAACTATGCACGAATGATGCACCCGGTCGACTACAATGGAGTCACCCACTCGTAACTGAAATATCCAAAGTATAGCTAGGCACGGCCAAATACGGTGTAAAGTAGGAAGACACATACGAATATGTAGACCCAGGGTCAAATAATACTGAAGCACCTCTGTCACAAACAAGAATGGTACCTGTAATCACGGCATCTGATGCCTCTGCCTCTGGCCTAGCTGGTAAAGCATAAAATTGGGGATCAGCACCTCCCCTCTAAGCTACATCTCTGGGACGGTCATCCACTGGATGACCTCTACCTCTGGCTGGACGGTCTCCACATATACGGTCTCGACCTCCACCTCTATGATCACTACCCCCGCCTCTGGCTGGCTGGGCAGGCTGAGAGTCAGCCGGGGCCTGAATCATGGGACGAGGGCCCCGCTGCTGAGTATTGCCCGTCGCTCGAGGGAAAAACCTGACAAGATGACCTGGGTCACCACAACCGTAGCAACATTTAGGCCGATGGGGCTGCTGGCCCTGACGACCCGAATGGCCCCCACAAACAGTCTGAAGAGGCTGAGCACTAATGGGTGGCTGATCTAAATACTGCTCACGAAACCCACGATCACCTCGTCTACCTTGTGAAGCCTGAAGGGCGAAATGAAAAGGTCTAGAAAACTGGCCCCTATCAAAAGATTCCCTGCCTCCAGAAGAAGATCCACTAAATCTGCCGGAATGATGAGGCCTCTTGTCTGAAGGATAACCACCTCCCCGAGCAAGAGCCATCTCAACCCTACGAGCTGCATTAGCTGCCTCCTAAAAGGATATATCACTCCCCACTCCCATAGCCATCTGAAGTATAATCGGCTGATTAAGCCCATCTATGAACTTGCGGACCCTCTCCCGCTCTGTGGGGAGTATCATAACCGCATGACGTGCCAGATCAACAAATCTCGTCTCATACCGAGTGACAGTCATAGTACCATGCTGGAGGCGCTCAAACTGTCTCTGAAGTGCATCCCATTGTGTAACAGGGAGAAACTTCTCCAGAAATAACTCTGCAAACTGATCCCATGATAAAGCCGGGGACCCTGTTGGTCGAGTCAAATAGTAATCCCTCCACCAAGTCTTGGCGGATCCTGAAAGCCTGAATGTACAGAAGTCAACTCCATTGGACTCCACTATCCCCATAGTCTTGAGAATCTCGTGGCAACTGAATAAGAAATCCTGAGGATTCTCTGACGTGGCACTGCTGAAGGTAGTGGTAAACAGCTTGGAGAACCGATCAAGTCTCCATAAAGAATCGAAAGTCATGGCCGCTCCATCCCCGGCCTGAGTTGTGGTGCCTGACTGAGTGGCCACAGCTGGTTGAACCACTGGTGCTTGAGGCTGAGGAGCTACTAGCTCTGGAGTACGTGCAACATGAGTCAGGGCCCCTCCTCTAGCCTGAGAAGCGGCTGGTGCAGCTGGTAATAAGCCTGCTCTGGCAACGCTGTCCATAAATCCCGCTATCCTGACCAAAGCATCCCGAAGATCCGAGGTAAATAAAGCCTCTCCTGGGACCTGAGCTGGGCCCACTGGAGCTGCTGGGACTGGAACCTCCTCGCCAGACTCAATATGAGGCTCCACCTCTGAAATAGCTGTCGGGGGCTGAGCTTTGCCCCTACCACGGCCTACGATACGGCCTCGGCCCCTGCCTTTCACGGGAGCTGTCTGGGGCTCAGGCTGCTGATCAGCGGACGAAGAAGCGTGTGTCCTCACCATCTGCAACAAGGACAGAGTAGAAATTCGATCAGTATTTGAGGAACAGATCGCACAACAAGAAGAAACAAATGAGAGACTCTTTCCTAACTCAATAGACTCTGGAGGACAAGTACATTCGTCTCGATACCTACCTCTCAAACTCTTCTAAGCTTGTTCGTGAGTGGTGAGACTTATGTAACCTAGAGCTCTAATACCAATTTGTCACGAACCGGATTTTCCCCCAACATCGGGATCGTGATGGCGCCTACTCGTGGTAGCTAGGCAAGCCACTACATTCAACATTATCCTGCTTTTACCATTATTTCATACTCATTTTTATCAACAAAAACAATAAAATTAATTAAATAAGTGCGAAAAACTTTCAAAATAGAAATAAGTAATACCAAGGTAAAACACTACTGAAATCATCTACCAAGACGTGGAGTCACCAGCTCACGAACTACTACTGAATACTATACATAAGGGTCTGAAAGAAAATAACATATATCTGTCTGTCTCGAAACAAAGAGACCACAACAAATAACATAAGTAAGTGGAAGAGATGCCGGGCCTACGGACGCGTGCAAGCTACCTTAGTCTCAGAATGCTCGACTCCCATGCAAGACTCTACTGCTGTTGCTCCTGATCAAAACCTGGACCTGTGCAAAAATGCACAGAAGTGCAGTATCAGCAAAATCCAACCCCATGTGCTGGTAAGTGATTGGCCTATCCCAGCGAAGTAGTGACAAGCCTAGGACCAGACACTCACATAAACCTGTGCAGTTCTATATACATATGTACACCACAAGATAACAAGAGATATCAAGTAAACAAATCCAACAAGAAATATCATAAGGGGGAGAAACTCAACAGTTAACAACAATTATTAAATCAACAATGGAAATCAGAGTATAATGGAAACAGTTAATATCAAGTCAAGGAATAGCAAATAGTTGCACGACATCACCCTTCGTGCTTTTACTCTCATCCTCACCAAATAAGCAAATAAAAGTGCACGGCATCACCCTTCGTGCTTTTACTCTCATCCTCACATCCATGGCACGGCATGATCCTTCGTGCATGGTTCAATAACAAGGCACGGCATTACCCTTCGTGCATAATCAATATCACAAGGCACGACATGATCCTTCGTGCATAATCAATAACAAGGCACGGCATTACCCTTCATGCATAATCAATAATATAAGGCACGGCATTAACCTTCGTGCATAATCCGTAAACAAGGCACGGCATCACCCTTCGTGCATTATCACTCTTCCTCACCCAAATAACAATCACAGTTAAGGGCAAAGAATGAAAACAATAATCATGAACCGTCCCGGCAAGGGACACAACAATCATCACAACAAGGTCCCGGCAAGGGAAAACAATAATCCACTTTACAACAAGTCCCGGCAAGGGAAAACAATATTTCACTTTACAATAAGTCCAAGCAAGGGAAAACAGTGTACAATTCCACAACCCGGCAAGGGTTCAATAATTCATCTTTAAAACATCTCACAATGAATATCAACAACGACTCACGGTCATGCTAGACGCCAGTGTATGGATGCTCGTCACCACAGCCCATACACCGCACTCGATCACATAGCACATAGCACATAATCCTATTCCCTCAAGCTAGGATAGAACAAACACTTACCTCTAGCCTCGAAGCCCAATTTATCCTTCAATTACAGCGTTACCTCGAATTTCAGCTTTCAACATGCTCGAATCTAATCACAATTGATTCAATTACATTAATAAATACTATATAACTTAGTTTGGATGCTAAAAAATGGTTTTCTCAAAGTTTACCCAAAAATTTCCCAAAACGCCCATGGCCCCACATGGTCGGAACTCGGGGTTCGGATCAAAATTCGGTTACCCATTCCCTCACGAGTTCAAATATTTGATTTGTTTCAAAATCAGACCTCAATTCGAGGTCCAATTCCCCAATTCATGAAAACCCTAGCTCTACTCTAAACTCCCAATTCCCATATTAAAATCTTTGTTTTGAAATTGAAATTATGTTTAAAGATGTTAAAAAGTAGGGAAAATACAGTGGGAGTTACTTACCAATCATTTTGAAGAAGAAGAATTGTCTGGAAAATCGCCTCTTATATTTTGGGTTTTGAAAAAGTGTAAAATAGCTGAGGATCTCGATTTATATATATTCGGGAAGCAGGCGCGGGCCGCACAAAAATGTCACGCGGCCGCACCAATAAGGGAAGAAATATGCACTCTCAGAACCTACTCAGCGCGGACCGCACTGTTTTGGTGCACGGTCGCGTTGGTCAAATGTGACCTCTCGAAACTTGGCCACGCGGACCGCACTGTTTTGGTGCGCGATCGCGGTGGTACATAGCGTGGACCACACTATTTTGGTGCGCGTCCGCGCTAGTTAAGCTTAACCCGCGCCTTCTCTGATCCAGTCCACGCAGACCGCACAGAAATGGATTGCGGCCGCGTGAGACCTGCTGCACTGAACATCTGATAGTTTTAAGGCTAAGGCCTCTCGGGACCTACTCAAAACTCACCCGAGCCCTCGGCGCTCCACACCAAACATGTACACAACATTGAAAACATATTATAAACTTGCTCGTGCGATCATATTGCCGATATAACATCGTTTTCATCAAATCAAGCCTCAAGTTCATGATTATCTTTCTTTTAGTTTCCTAACTTTCAAATTTGGAACGCAAGGTTCAAAGCACATCAAACGACATCCAATTATCACCAAACTTTGTAGAAAGCACATATATAATATTTAAGACTTGTACCGGGCGTCGGAACTAAAATACGATCCCGATACCAAGGTCATTTAATTCATTTTCCTTTAATAATTTCAGCAAAAACAATTTTACAGAAAAATTCATAACTTAGGCTCTAGGCCTCGGAATTCGACTCCGGACACATGCCCAAGTCCCATATTTTCCTACGGACCTTCCGGGACCGTCCGATCTCGGGTCCGGATTCGTTTACCAAAAACGTTGACTGAAGTCAACTATATTAATATTAATATCATTTTTCTTCAAACTTCTCATAAAATTCACATATTTTATCACAAAATCTTTCCGGCTACATGCCCGGACTATGCACGTAAATTGAGGCAACATAAAAGGAGTTTTTCAAGGCCTCAGAAGTGCGGAACAAGTGAGAAAAACAGGTGATGACCCTTTGGTTCGTCACATTTTTTGTGTGTATCAAAATATATCTAATGTGTGTGTGTCTTAGTGTATTTTTTCTCCCTGTGTCTCTGTATATCCCCCTGTTCGAATCTATATGTGTCCCTTTTATAGACAAAGAAAAACCAGCCCTTAAACCTGTCAAATTCCCCTTTTCTAGCTCTTAAGAGCACTTAAACATAAAAAATACCTTTCTTCCCATCACCCTCCTACTCCATTATCCCACTTTCTCATTATTTTATCTTATTAATAAGGGCAGCCCATGTTTCTTCTGTATTTTATGCCTCCAAAGGTGTTTTACAGGGTGTATTTCTGCACTAATTGCCTCTTTTTGACCTTTTAATCCCTCCCCCTTACTGTCTAAAACATGCTGCAATTTCCACAATGGATAGCCCCACATCCATTATACTAATTCTTAGCCTCCATCTAACTATAGCAACTATGACCAATTCAATTTATCAAACAAATCCATGGCTTAAAAACAGAACCTCAAACAGACTTAAGTGAGAAACATGATTCAAAAGGGGGCATTGCATTGCTGGGGATCAACTTCTACAGACATAGGATTAAGGCAACTAGGTTTTGGGAATATAGATTGGATTCATATTGGGACTCATATGTGTAATAACCACACAAAAATGGCCAGAATTAATCAGGGATGAAAGTTTTAAGAATTAATTCATGACAATTCTGAACCAAATAAAATACATCATCAATCTAATGTACCTCATGGTAGACTGAAACCAGCACAACGATGAACAAACAGAGGAAACGAATACAAACATCACACAATTTGAACCATGATAAAACAACAAATGACTACAAGAATAATTTACAGTTTTATACAAAACCTATTGCTAGACCTGTGTAACCTAGAGCTCTAATACCAACTTGTCACGACCCAGATTTTTCACCATCGGGATTCATGATGGCGCCTACTAGTGGAAGCTAGGCTAACCAATTCTTACTTATATTTCCATTAGTTACAACTCTCTTTTTAAAAATTTAAATAAAATTAGGCAATTACAGCGGAATAAACAAATTTAGTGGAAGAATTAGCAAATTTTACTAGATACGATACAGAAACCCAAACGTAATACACTATCCAAGAACTGGTGTCACAATACTCACAAACTTCTAAGAATAATACACTTAACCATCTGAAAGAAATATAAACTGTTTATCTCGAATTCATGAGATAACATACTGAAAAGTAAAAATAGAGGAGACAACGAGTCCTGCGGACGCCTGGAAGGCTACCTCGGAGTCTCGGTGGTCGAAATATAAACAATCGTGCTACTGCTGCTGCCGCTGTCCGTAACCTGTATCTATGCCAAAAGAGCGCAGACTGTAGTATCAGCACAACCGACCCCATGTGCTGGTAAGTGCCTGGCCTATCTCGGCGAAGTAGTGACAAGGCTAGGACCAGACACCCACATAAACCTGTGCAGTTAATATATATATATATATACAACAAAATAACTAGAAACAACATCAATATTTCATAAGAGAAAATATGCTATGGAGTAGCCATCGGTTATACCTTTTCAAAAATAAAACAAGGGTATTTAATTCACTTTCCGGCTCGACTTATCTTATCACAGGAGCAAAACCACTCATTTCCATCTTGGCATCAATCTTTCATTTATTTACCAAAACAATTTATATATATAGTTATAAATATACTACCGGCAGCTATGGTCAATATCAACAACTATTATCTGTTAGTGATGTGGCATGCACACCGACCCTTCCAATATGTCACCGACATCTTTGGCCAATAACAGTATATAATAGGCTATCGGCAACTATGGCCAAGGCCAACAATAATCATCTGTTAGTGATGCGGCATGCACCCCGACCCTTCCGGTAAGTCACCGGCGCTATGGCCAATAATAATAATCAATGCATTATATTACCGGCATTGAACCGATAATCTCTTGTCAACAATATGTATATAAATGTATTATCGGTATTAAACAATTTATCTTCAATTTCAATAATATTTTATATTACCGGTGTAAAACCAATAATTTCGTAATTCATCAACATTTCATTACTGGTATAAAACCAATAAATAATAACTAATCAACAATATATGTATGTTATCGGTGTGACACCAATAATTTTTAATCAATAATATATATATATATATATATATATATATATATATATATATATATATATATATATATATATATATATATATTACGTATGGAGCCAATAATAATTCCTTCCATATGACCACATAAGATTAATAGGAATTTAATCCATTTAAGACCCACGGTCATGCTCGACCCCCAACGTATAGATACTCGTCACCATGCCTATACGTCGGACTCCACACATAACAATTAGCTCATAAACTCAATTTCTTTTCCCTCAAGCTAGGATAGATCAAACACTTACCTCGAAAGTTTACGAACAATTAAATCCGTAGCAATGCCTTTTCCTTTTGAATTTGGCTCCAATCCAATCGTATTTATACACAATTGATTTAATATCATCAGTACTACTTAACAAACTAGTTCTTTTGGTCAACTATAATTTTTACAACATTCTTCCCGGAATAGTAAAAATCAACCCCGGGACCATATGATCGAAACTCGAGGTTCGAACCAAAATAAATTCACCCATCCTTTCACGTGTTCAAATATGTAATTTGTTTTTAAGTTCGACCCCAAAACGAGGTCTAGATCACAAATTCTTTGAAAACCCTAACTGTACTCATTTCTCTAATTTTACTACCCATTTACACATGTTTAGGCCTAAGAATTCAAATAATATTGATGAAATATGAAGAAAACGAGTTAAGAATCACTTGCCCAACAAATTGGATGAAAATCGCCCAAGAATCGCCAAGAAATGATGTTGGAGAAGAGAGAGTTTTGAGAAGGGGATGAAAATCCCATTCTGTTTCTATTTTTGGTATTAAAATCACTGGGCGGAAAATTACTCTATGCGATCGCAGGGCCTGGAATGTGATCGCATAGAAGAAAATAAGGGGGTAGAAAAATTGCTCTATGCGATCGCGGAGCAGTAATGCGATCGCATAGAAGAAAATTGGGCCTGAACATTTTACTCTATGCGATCGCATAGGGATAATGGGATCGCATAGAAGGATTTCCTGGACTTCCAGATTTACTCTATGCGATCGCGGGGTAGTAATGCGATCGCATAGAACAAACTGATGGCTACTAAATTAACTCTATGCGATCGCGGAAGAACCAATGCGATCGTATAGAACAAATTAATGACTTTCCAATTAACTCTATGCGATCGCATAGAACAAAAACCTGGACACCAGCAACCAGCAAAAATACCAGATTTTTGTAAGTTCAAAACATCCTGTTACCTATCTGAAACTCACCGGAGCCCTCGGGGCTCCAAACCAGATATGTACACTGACTCAAAAACATCATATGAACATTCTCAAGCGATCAAATCGCCAAAATAACATCAAAATCAATGAATTGAGCCTTAAAACTCAAGAATTCTTTCAAAATTCCATAACTTCCAAATTTTCCAATTTAAGACCGAAACACGTCAAACGACGTCTGTTTTCAATCAAACTTTACAGGAAGCGCTTAACCAACATATATGACATGTACCGGGCGTCGGAACCAAAATAAGAGCCCGATACCACTACTTATTAATCAAATTTCAGTTTCATTTTCCTTAAATACTTTCAAAAAATAATTTAACAGAAAAATTCTTTTACCGGAGTTCTAGACCTCGGATTTTGATTCCGGGCATACGCCCGAGTTTCATATTTTTTTACAAATTTTCTGAGACCATCAAATTACGGGTCCAGGTCCGTTTACCAAAAATATTGACCAATGTCAACCATTTCAATATTAATATTAAAATTTTTTAAATTTTTTACATAATTCATATATTTCAACATAAAAAATTTTCCGGCTTCGCGCCCCGACTATGCACGCAAATCAAGGCAACTATAAATGAGGTTTTCAAGGCCTTAAAAGCTCGAAATGATTGAGAAAATAAGTGATAACCCAAAGATGGAAGAAACAATAAATGCGGAAGGGAAGCCGCATCTGTGCATGTTTTCTCTGGAGACCCGTAACTCAAGAATTGAGGACGATGATACAGATGCTCAATTATCCATATTTGTAATAACAAACTACACCCCTCGAAGAAAGTTTCCCTAGCCTAGAAAGCCGTAAGAGCACGGAATATGTCAGCCAATATCATTAGTGCTAAAGTACTCTTCTCCTGGTAATCAATATGCTGACAACCCCGGCTACCTTTATATCAATATTCACATCTATTTTTGGAAATGCCAATAATCTTAGAAAACCCACCATAAAAACAAAACGTTGATGTTCTTCCCATTTTTGACGATTTTCCTTACTACATATTATGCTTTCTGGGTTGTTGAATCCCCGATATGGCTATATCGCTGATATATGAAATTTAGAGTACAAAAGTCGTCTACCAAATTCGGGTTATGAGTAGTTCTGACTATCTTCAAAAAATTTAGAAATCTGTGTATGTCACACAGCCTTTTTGCACACTTACCCCGAAGAATAATGCATAAGGGAGTTTTTCCAATTTAAGTGACAATATTCGAAATGGGATTATTTATTTATTTCAGAGTCGCCACTCGGACTAAATTATGGTGACCCAAGTCACCGATTTAATTAAATCCCAAATCGAGGAAATTTTCGACTTTTCAAATGAAGTTTGCGAACCAGAAATTCTAAGTAAGGAATTCTGTTGACCCGAGGGAAGGTGTTAGGCACCCCCGGTGTCACGACCCTAAACCCGATTGTGATGGCGCCGAGCACACTACTAGGCCAGTCCGACCAATCAACAACAGTTACGGAGCTATGAGCCCACTTTATTCAATTTAGGCATAACAATTATAAGTCAAAAGTGATAAAAATACCAAACCAGGGAACCAAGTCCCAAAACAGTACAACTCCCCAAAGACCGAGGGGTCAAGAGTCAAGAGACTCTGTAGATAACATAAGTGTAATAGTGTTTTTACATGATACTCAGTGCTAAAAGAAATAGAAGTACGAAATCAAAAGACAGATGGAAGGGATATCAGGTCCTGCGGACTCTGCAGCTACCTCGACTATCCCGCGGATATCGTCTTTGCACTGCCAGACTCAGTGGTAATGAACAGGAGTAAGACAGCGCAGGTATGAAACCATAATACAGCACTACGTAAAGCTGTAATCAATACCCTATAACAGTTCAATATCAACAGTAATGTACCAAAAAGTATCAACAACACAGTATAACAGCTAGCAGATGTCAATAGTAGAGAACCGACAAATATCCACAACATAGTATAACAGCTAGCAGATGTAGCTAAATGCAATGCAATGCATGAAATGACCGCTACGGCATGTAGCCCGATCCAATTTAGGTACCCGTGCTCACTGTGGGGGTTCAGACTCCGGAGGGGCTCCTACAGCCCAAGCACAATATCATGAATATACGCTGCGGCATGCAGCCCGATCCACTACCAGTCAGCTAATATGCAAATGCAGCCTCGCAGGCTTCAAAAGTAGTTTTGAAAACTCTTTTATCATTTTTCAGTTGAAAACAGTAAAAATCAAGTTCCACAGATTGGAAATATCATGATAACGGTAATAGCTACGGACTGGTAGTAAAACTAGCATGTCAATATCACAACACAATGCTAACGATCCTCGCAGGATCCCAATAACTGGCTCACAGCCCATAAATGTACACAACCGTCCAAGAAGGAGGTTCAACGGCTCAAGAGTAGCCAATATCACAATATAATGCACAACCATCCGAGAAGCAGGTTCGACGGCTCAAGAATAGTCAATATCATTATACAGTATCAACAGGTCGGACTAAGCCATAGTCTCCAAATAATAATCAACCCCGCACTCACAAGGGAGTACGTGTCTCGCCGCTATACAGCATCACAAAGTGATATACCGGGGTTTCGAACCCGCTAGTCATCACCCACATCTATTACTCACCTCAATACGGCTCGACGACTAGTCCGCGATGTCCTTGCCACGAGAATCAAGCTCTGCACGCATAGAATCTGATCAAATATAGTAGAAACACATCAAATTAGGCCAATGGAACGACACCCAGTCAAAACAACTCAATTTACACCAAAATTCACAAAGTTGCCAAAACCCGACTTTCAGTACGCATCTCAAAAAGTCACGAAAGTCACATATTCGGAACCCTCATCTCAACACGAGTCTAGGCATATAAACATTACCAAATTCGGACTCTATTTGCCCACTCAAATCAGTGATTTTCTATAATTTTAGGCTTAGGGCTAAAACCCACATTTAATCTTCCATTTACAGAGAAATAACCAAGGATTTCATGATAAAATGCTGTAATTAGGCCATAAAACTTACCTCCGATGAACACCCAATGATTTCCCAGCAATCTCCCGTGAGTCTCTCTCTCTAGAACTCAAAAATGGAGGTTTTAACACTAATAAACCGCGACTGGTCTCTGTTTGGAATTTAATTCACTGCCAGACAAAATCCTTCTTCGTGTTCGCATTACTTATCACGCGTCCGCGATGCACTGACCAAATTCCCCTTCGCGAACGTGACATGCCCCACACGTTCGCGATGCACATTACTTCAGCCACCGGAGATCCTTCTACGCGAACGCGACCTTCACTCTCGCGAACGCGATATTTCCCAGCTTCCCCCTTATGCGAACGCGAACCCATCCTCGCGAATGTGATGCTCTACTGAACCCGGCCTACGCGAATGCGGGTCTTGCATCGCGAACGCGAAGGCTAAAAATCCTATACAGTTCCTGCAATGTTTCTGCAGATTTTTCATGTTCAAAATGACGGATGATGGTCCGGATTCACCTCGAGGCCCCCGGGACCCCAACGAAAACCACCAACATACTCCAAAACACGATACAAACTTGTTCCAATCATAAAAACACCATCCTAAACATCAAAATCACCATTTTCACACGAATTCAAGCCTAAGTTTCTTCAAAACTTCCGAAACTAACATCCAATCAAAAGCCCGACCAAACGACGTCCGAATGACCTGAAATTTTGCGGACATATCCAATATCATATGACGAAGCTACAGAAATTGTCGGAATTCCATTCCGACCCACGGATCAAAATCTCACCTACAGTTCGGATTTCGCCAAAATTCAACCTAAGCCAATTCAAGCCTATTTCTACACCGGACCTCCAAATTCAATTCCGATCGCTCCCCTAAGTCACAAATCACCTCCCGGAACTAACCGAATCATCAGAATCCGATTCTGAGCCCTCTAACTAAATAGTCAACTCCAGGTTGACTTTCCATATTCAAGCTTCCTTCAAAAAGGCTATTTACCTCATTTTCAATCCAATTCACTCCTAACTCACCCGATAAACTCTAACACTGATATAAAAACATAAAACACATAAATGCAAGGCAACGGGATAGTAATTCCTGTGACGACGGGCCGGGTTGTCACATTCTCCCCCTCTTAAGCAAACGCTCGCCTCGAGCGGGTCAAGAAACATACCTGAAGTCTCAAATGAGGATATCTGCTCCACATCTCCCGCTCGATCTCCCAAGTGGCCTCCTCCACGGGTCGACCTCTCCATTGAACCTTAACCGATGCAATGTCTTTGGACCTCAATCTTCTCACCTGACGACCCAATATAGCAATAGGCTCCACATCATAGGTCAAATCATCATCAAGCTGAATAGTGCTAAAGTCCAACACATGCGATGGGTCGTCAACATACTTCCGGAGCATGGACACGTGAAACACTGGATGAACTCCCGATAGACTGGGTGGCAAAGCAAGCATATACGCCACCTCTCCAATCCTCCTGAGGATCTCAAAAGGGCCAATAAATATCGGACTAAGCTTTTCTTTCTTCCCAAATCTCATGACGCCCTTCATCGGCGAAACCTTCAGCAAGACTTTCTCACCTACAGAATAAGACACATCTCGAACCTTCCGGTCCGCATAACTCTTCTAGTGCGACTGAGCTGTGCGAAGTCTCTCCTGAATAACCTTCACCCAATCCAAAGCATCCTGGACTAACTCTACCCCCAATAACCTTGCCTCACCGGGCTCAAACCAACCAATTGGAGATCTACACAGTCTCCCATATAAAGACTCATACGACGGCATCTGAATACTGGATTGGTAACTGTTGTTATAGGCAAACTCTGCGAGAGGCAAGTAATGAGCCCACGAACCACCAAAGTCAATAACACAAGCTCTCAACATATCCTCCAAAATTTGAATAGTACGCTCGGACTGTCCGTCCGTCTGAGGATGGAATGCAGTGCTCAACTCAACCTCGGAGCCTAACTCCCGCTGGATGTCCTCCAGAACTGTGAAGTAAATTGTGTACCTCTGTCTGATATAATAGAAACTGGGACTCTATGCAATCTAACGATCTCCCGAATGAATATCTTAGCTAATCGCTCCGAGGAGTATGTAGTACACAGAGGAATGAAGTGAGCTGACTTGGTCAGCCTATCCATAATCACCCAAACAGAATCAAACTTCCTCACTGTCCGAGGGATTCCAGTAATAAAGTCCATGGTGATCCTCTCCCACTTCCACTCAGGAATATCAATGCGCTGAAATACACCATCGGGCCTCTGATGCTCGTACTTAACCTGCTGACAGTTGAGACACCGTGCTACATGTCTGACAATGTCCATCTTCATCTTTCTCCACCAATAGTGCTATTTCAAGTCTTGATACATCTTCGCGGCTCCTGGATGGATAGAATACCGCGAGCTATGGGCCTCCTCCAGAATCAACTCACGAAGGCCATCAACATTGGGCACATATATCCGGCCCTGAATCCTCAATACGCCGTCACTATCAATGGTGATATCTCTAGCATCATCATGCTGAACTTTGTCTCTAAGGACAGCCAAGTGTGGGTCATCATACTAGCGCTCACGAATACGATCATATAGAGAAGACCGAGATACAACACAAGCCAACACCCTGCTGGGCTCTGAAATGTCTAACCTCACTAGCCGATTGGCTAACGCTTGAACATCATAATCAAATGATCTCTCCTCAGGTGGAATATATGCCAAGCTGCCCATACTGACCGCCATCCGGATCAAAGCATCGGCCACCACATTGGCCTTCCCGGATGATATAGAATAGTAATGTCATAATTCTTGAGCAACTCAAGCCATCTCCACTGTCTCAAATTAAGATCTTTCTGTTTGAACAAGTGTTGGAGACTACGATGATCAGTATACACCTCACAGGACACGCCGTACAAATAATGTCTCCAAATTTTCAAGGCATGAACTATGGCAGCTAGCTCCAAATCATGAACAGGATAGTTCTTCTCATGTGGCTTCAACTGCCGAGAAGCATAAGCAATCACCTTACCTTCCTACATTAATATACAACCTATCCCCACTCTCGAGGCATCACAATAAACGGTATATGAACCTGAAGCTGATGGCAACACTAATACTGGAGATGTGGTCAAAGCTGTCTTGAGCTTCTGAAAGCTCTCCTCGCACTCATCCGACCACACGAATGGTGCACCCTTCTGAGTCAACTTAGTCAAAGAATAAGCGATGGATGAAAATCCCTGAACAAACACGCGATAATATCCCGCCAAGCCAAGAAAGCTCCTGATCTCTGTAGCTGAGGACGGTCTAGGCTAACTCTACACCGCCTCTATCTTCTTCGGATCAACCTAAATACCATCACGAGACACCACATGTCCCAGAAATGCTACTGACTTAAGCCAAAACTCGCACTTGGAGAATTTCGCATATAGTTTCTCCTCCCTCAATCTATGCAACACAATACTCAAATGCTGAGCATGCTCCTCCTGATTACGGGAGTAGACTAGAATGTCATAAATGAATACAATCACAAATGAATTCAAATAGGGTCTGAACACACTGTTCATCAGATGCATAAATGCTGCTGGGGCATTGGTCAGCCCAAAAGACATCACAAGAAACTCATAGTGACCATATTGGGTCCTGAATGCAGTCTTCATAATATCCGAGTCCCTGATCTTCAGCTGATGATAGCTCGAACGAAGATCAATCTTAGAAAACACCCTCGCACCCTGTAGCTGATCAAACAAATCATCTATGCGCGGTAGAGGGTACTTGTTCTTCACTGTTACCTTGTTCAATTGTCTATAATCAATACACATCCGCATGGAACCATCTTTCTTTTTAACAAATAACACCGATGCACCCCACGGGGACACACTAGGGCGAATGAAACCCTTATCCAGAAGCTCCTGAAGCTGCTCTTTCAATTTTTTCAACTCAGCTGGTGCCATCCGATAAGGAGGAACGGATATGGGCTGAGTGCCCGGCACCAAGTCAATGCCAAAATCAATATCCCTGTCCGGCGGCATGCCCGACAGGTCTGAGGGGAATACATCTGGGAAGTCCCTCGCAACAAGTACGGAATCAATGCTAGGAGACTCAGCTCCCACATCTCTCACAAATGCTAAATATGACAAACACCCCTTTTCAACCATTTTCTGGGTCTTTAAAAATGAAATCACACGGCTAGGGACAAAATCAGTCGAACCCCGCCACTCAATTTGAGAAAAACCGGGAATAGCCAATGTAACTGTCTTAGCATAATAGTCTAATATAGCATGGTACGGAGACAACCAGTCCATACCCAATATCACATCAAAGTCCACCATCCCCAACAATAACAGATCTGCCTGGGTCTCCAGACCCCCAATAGATATAACACAGGATCTATAGACATGATCCACAACAATCGTATCACCCACGGGGGTGGATACATGAACAAGTAAATCAAGACTACCACGAGTCGCACCCAAATGATGTGCAAAATAAGAGGACACGTAAGAATATGTGGACCCTGGATCAAATAGAACAGAGGCATCTTTGTGACAGACAAAAATGATACTTGTAATCACTACATCGGAGGCAACTGCATCATGCCTGTCAGGGAGTGCATAGAATCGTGCCTGACCTCCACTGGATCTCTCCTCGCCTCTGGGGCGACCACGAGAAGACTGACCTCCACCTCTACTAGCCTAAGATGGTGCTGAAGAAGAGGGCTGATCCCTCTGCTGAGCCCTGTCCCTACAGAGTCGATGGCACTACCTCCTCATGTGGCCAAATTCACCACACCATAACAAGTACCTGGTGCTGGAGAAGGGGACTGAAGGGAACCCCTCGCCGTAGAAGAACCCTGGGCTAAAGAAATAGGTGCTGCACTCTGGGTTGGGAGGGCACTAAGTGAAGACTGACCCTACTGAAATCTCTGTCGACCACGACCATAAGAACCTCCGCTCTGCTCAGGGCGGCCTGAATGAGAAGGTCTAGATAAGTGACCTCTGCCCTGTTGGAAATGCCCTCTAGATGGAGCACCACTGAAGCTACCAGAATCACGAGGCCTCTTGGCCTCCCGCTCCTCCTTCTCTCGGCAATGATCCGCCTCAATGGAGCGTGCCATATCCACAACCTGCTCAAAAGATGATGACATAACTCTCTCTCTGGTTATAAGAATGCGGATGGAGTAGTTGAGGCCATCAATGAACCTCCTGATCCTCTCCCTATTAGTAGGGATCATCCATGTGGCATGCCTAGCCAACTGCGTGAATCTAAGCTCATACTGGGTCACTGACAAGTCGTCGTGAACCAACTACTCAAACTGGTGATGAAGCTCCTCGCGATGGGACTGGGGTACATACCTCTCTAGGAAGAAAGTAGAAAACTACTGCCATGTGAGAGGTGCTGCTCCTGCAGGCCTGTGCCTCTCAAACTCCTCCCACCAATCAAATGCGGGACCAGTAAACTGAAAAGTAGTGAATGAAACTCCGCTGGACTCAAGAATACCAGCTGTACGTAGCATCCTCTGGCACTTATCTAAGAAACCCTGGGCATCCTCGCCCTCAGCGCCACTGAAATGGGGTGGCTGGAGTCTACCAAATCTCTCTAGACGACGCTGCTCGTCGTCGGGCATAACCTGAACCATATATCTCAAGCTGAATCAAGTACGCACGATAAGAATTCCAAGAAATGTGAAGTGTTTCCTAAAGGTTTGCAGCCTCCCGACGATAAGTACAGGCGTCCCCGTACCGATCCACGAGACTCTACTAAATCGGCTCATGACTTACGAGACCTATTAACCTAGGCTCTGATACCAACTTGTCATGACCCCAAACCCTGGTTGTGATGATGCCCAACATAATGCTAGGCAAGCCCGACCGTATTATCTCTTAAACCAGCCAATTATTAATTCCAATTAATCAAGTTAAACTTAAACAGCAAGTGTTCATATCAAAATGATAAACACAATAGTAGCAACATACAAGATACAGTCCCAACCAAATCGTGGTGTCACGAGTCTGAGCCTCTACAAAATAAACATCCTGATACAACCAAGTCTAAGCAAGATGGAAAGAGCAAAATAATAATGAAGGAGAAAACAGGTTCTGTGAACGTCGACAGTTACCTCGTAGTCTCCGCAAAAGTAGATATGAGTAAGCAGCTACAACAACTCAACTGCTCTTGGGCACCTGTGAATCTGCACAAAAAGTGCAGGGGAGTGGGGTGAGTATATTTCAACTCAGTGAGTAATAATAATAAGCAATAACTGAAAGTATGAACTCCTGTACCATCACTAAATAGTTCTAAGGCAAACCCCCACAGGTAAGTCATCACTACAACGAGTACTTTGATATCTAGACCACATCTACCTCAACAAGGTCCAACACTGACCAAACTCTCACTCGTACCACTTCGATGTAACACCATCTCAATATATGGAGATAAATACATATGTCTACAATGTATAAGTATTTAAGTATGTATAAGGATATGAATAAGTATAATGCTGCGGCGTGCAGCCCGCTCCAATATATATACCGCTGCGGCGCGGCAGTCCGCTCCATTTAACGTCGACGGCGCTCACTGGGGGTGTATACAGACTTCGGAGGGGCTCCCTAGGCCCAAGCGCTATGATGCTGCGGCGTGCAGCCCGATCCACACATGTATTACTGCGGCGTGCAGTCCGATCCAATATATATATTTATACTGCTGCGGCACGCAGCCCGATCCCATAATATATACGGCGCTCACCGAGCAGCGTGCAGTCCGTCCCACATGTATATTACATGTATATTAATGCGGCGTGCAGTCCGATCCAATATATATACTGCTGTGGCGTGCAGCCCAATCCAATATAGGTATATATATATAATACCTCGTAATGGGTCCTCGACCCTATCCCAGTCAGTATATACTTGGCCTCTCAGACCCAATATAATATATCACAGTGGTTCCTTTACCCTGTCTCAGTCAATATACACTTGGCCTTTCACGCGCACTCAGCTAGAACAGGGAATTCCACCCCGGATAATCTCTCTCAATGTACACATCTAGTACGGGCTCATATTATGATATACAGCTAGAGCTACGGCTGAGTCTATGTTTCCAACACGATATAAGGGTCACCTAGCTCTATAGGTTCCCTAATGCTCTAAAAATCAGCACAAGGCCCCAAACATGGCTATCAGCCCAATTGCACAGTTATAAACTTATTATCAATCATAACACACAGTATACTATTAGTCGGGAAGGACTAAGTCCGAACCCCCAATCACCATGTCACCACGCCCGTCATGGAACGCGGGTCTCATCTCAATATAGCACTGTGAAGTGCTAGTACGGGGTTTCAAACCCTCAATACATTATTTACTACTACCACTCACCTCGAACCGGTAGAAGCTTCATGCCCGCGATGCCTTAGCTCCTCGAACCGGCATCCACGCACGTCAAAACTAGCCAAAATCAGTACAAATATATCAAAATAGGCTAATGGAACATAACCCAATCGAAAGAACTCGAAAAATATCAAAAATCACGAAATTGGCAAAACCCGAGCCCCGGCCCACATCTCAAAAAATTTCGAAATTTATATTTTCGGAATCCTCGTCTCGCCACGAGTCCGTACATACCAAATTCACAAAAATTGGAGTTCATTTGTCCCCTTAAATCACTATTTCTATCCAAGAGGGTTTTCTACCCTTTTCAACCAAAATTCTCAAATTAAACACTAAAACTTGCAATAGATTCGAGTTATACCACCAAAATTGAGTTAAGAACACTTACCCCGTTGTTCTCTCCAAAAATCCCACGAAAAATCGCCCTATCCGAGCTCCAAATCGTCAAAAATGGCAATATATTTTCGGACCTCAAATATATTCTGTCCGGCACTATTTACAGTTACTGTTCACGGTACTGTTCACGGACACTGTTTCACGGGCACTGTTCATGGATACTATTTCACGGGCACTATTCATGGACACTGTTCACGGATATTGTTCATGGTCACTATTCACAGCAGATATTTCTGCATTTTCTACCCATTTTCTAAGTCCGGAATTATTTCGAGACACCTCTGAAACACTCCCGAGCCCTTGGAGCTCCAAACCAAATATGCATATTGACTCTAAAACATCACACGAACTCGCTCGAGTGATCAAATCGCCGAAATAACATCAAAACCATCAATTTGCATCAAATCAAGTCCTAAGTTTCCAAAAACTTCCGAAAATACACTTTCGATCTAAAACCCGACCAAACGATGTCCGAATGACCTGAGAATTTGCAGACATATCCAAAATCACCTAACGAAGCTATTGCAACTGTCGGAATTCCATTCCGACTCCCGGATCAAAATATCACCCATCGATTGGATTCCGCCAAAATTCCAACTTCGCCAAAATAGGCTAACTTCTTCACCGGACCTCCAAAATTACTTCCAATTGCGCTTCTAAGTCTTAAATCATCCCACAAAACTAACCGAATCATCGGAATTCAGTTCCGAGCCCTCTAACTCATAAGTCAACGTTGGGTTGACTTTTCCAACTTAAGCTTTCCTTAAAGAGTCTAATTGTCCCTTTTCCTACCAAAATCGATCCGAATTGACTCAAAGTTTGCACACAAGTCACATTCGACATTACAGACTTGTACCAACTTTCGGAATCGCATTCTGACCCCGATATCAAAATTTTCACTTCCGGTCGAATTTTCTCATAAACCTTCAAATTCCCTGTATTTAGCCAAATGACTTCAAAATGACCTCCGGA
This sequence comes from Nicotiana noctiflora, assembly GCA_032618575.1. Classification (NCBI taxonomy): domain Eukaryota; kingdom Viridiplantae; phylum Streptophyta; class Magnoliopsida; order Solanales; family Solanaceae; genus Nicotiana; species Nicotiana noctiflora. The sequence continues at coordinate 238,869 of JASVEL010011833.1, forward strand.
CATCCGAATTCACTTCCGATCGCTTTCCCAACTCCAAAATCACCATACGGATCTATTCCTAGACTCGGAATCCCTAATGGACATCTATAACTCTAAAATGCCTTCCAACCCAAATTTATGAAATTTTTCTAAAATACTAACTTCCACCATATATGCCGAAATGCTCACTGGTTATCAAAAACCAAATTCGGACATACGCCCTAGTTCAAAATCATCATACGAGCATGCTGGAACTTTTAGATCCCAATTCCGAGGTCATTTACTCAAAATTCCAATCCTAGTTCATTTCTTAAACTTTAAGCTTTCAAAATGAGAATTTCCATTTAGATTTGACTCCAAACTTCCTGAATTTTAATTCTGACCATACACACAAGTCAATATACCTGAGATGAAGTTGTTCATGGCCTCAATCTGCTGAATGACGCATCGGGACTCAAAACGACCGATCGGGTCGTTACAGATAATACCTGGGTAAGAGTCTCCTGAAGAGCAGGAATAACAATAGATACAGTCTGGGCCTGAACTGGGACTGCAGGAGCATCAACTACTGGGGGCTGCTCCTGAACAGGTGCAACAGGCGGGTCAGCTGGCACTACCTCAGCTGCCCTACCTCTACCTCTAGCACGACCGCGCCCACGACCTCTAGCAGGTGGCAATGGAGGTCGTCCACCTCGTCCTGATGCTCACATTCTCGCCATCTGCGAGAGAATAGAATATAGAAGTTTAGTTCTCGAACAACAAGATCGCACGACAGAGTTCAAGAAAAGTGAAGTGTTTCCTTAAGGTTCGCAGCCTCCCGAGGATAAGTACAGGCGTCCCCGTACCGATCCACAAGACTTTACTAACCGGCTCAAAGACTCATGAGGCCTAGTAAACCTAGGCTCTGATACCAACTTGTCACGACCCCAAACCCGGTCGTGATGGCGCCCAGCACACTGCTAGGACAGCCCGACCAATCAACAACAATTACGGAGCTATGAGCTCACTTTATTCAATTAGGCATAACAATTATAAGTCAACAGTGATAAAAATACCAAACCAGGGAACCAAGTCCCAAAACAGTACAACTCCCCAAATACCGAGGGATCAAGAGTCAAGAGCCTCTATAGATAACATAAGTGTAATAGTGTTTTTACATGATACTCAGTGCTGAAAGAAATAGAAGTACGAAATCAAAAGACAGATGGAAGGGATTCCAGGTCCTGCGGACTCTGCAGCTACCTCGACTATCCCATAGATATCGCCTCGGAATAGCTACCCGATCAGGACTGCTTAGAGGTACCTGGATCTGCACACAATGTGCAGGGGTGTAAAATGAGTACTGCCAGACTCAGTGGTAATAAACAGGGGTAAGACAGCGTAGCTAAGAAATCCACAATAAAGCACTATGTAAAGCTGTAATCAATGCCCTGTAACAGTTCAGTATCAACAGTAGAGAACCCACAAATATCCACAATATAGTATAACAGCTAGCAGATGTAGCTAAATGCAATACAATGCATGAAATGACCGCTACAGCGCGTAGCCCGATCCAATTTGGGTACCCGTGCTCACTGTGGGGGTTCAGACTCCGGAGGGGATCCTACAGCCCAAGCACAATATCATATACCACTGCGGCGCGCAGCCCGATCCACTACCAGTCAGCTAATATGCAAATACAGCCTCACAGGCTCAAAAGTAGTTTTGAAAACTCTTTTATCATTTTTCGATTGGAAAACAGTAATATCAAGTTCCAGAGGTTGGAAATAGAATGATAACAGATAATAACTACGGACTGGTAGAAAACTAGCATGTCAATATCACAGAACAATGCTAACGATCCTCGCAAGATCCCAATAACTGGCTCACAGCCCATAAATGTACTCAACCTTCCAAGAATGAGGTTCAACGGCTCAAGAGTAGCCAATATCACAATATAATGCACAACCATCCGAGAAGAAGGTTCGACGGCTCAAGAATAGCCAATATCATTATACAGTATCAACAGGTCGGACTAAGCCATAGTCCCTAAATAACGATCGACCCCGCACTCACAAAGGAGTACGTGTCTCGCTGCTATACAGCGTCACAAAGTGGTATACCGGGGTTTCGAACACGCTGGTCATCACCCACATCTATTACTCACCTGAATACGGCTCGATGACTAGTCCGCGATGCCCTTGCCATGAGAATCAAGCTCCGCACGCGTAGAATCTGATCAAATATAGTAGAAACACATCAAATTAGGCCAATGGGACGACACCCAGTCAAAACAACTCAATTTACACCAAAATTCAAAAAGTTGCCAAAACCCGACTTCCGGTACGCTTTTTGAAAAATTACGAAAGTCACATATTCGGAACCCTCTTCTCAACACGAGTCTAGGCATATAAAATTTACCAAATTCAGACTCCATTTGCCCACTCAAATCAGTGATTTTCTACAATTTTAGACCTAGGGCTAAAACCCACCTTTAATCTTCCATTTACAGAGAAACAACCAAGGATTTCATGATAAAATGCTCTAATTAGGCCATAAAACTTACCTCCGACTAACACCCAATAATTTCCCAGCAATTTCCCGTGAGTCTCTCTCTCTAGAACTCAAAAATGGAGGTTTTAACACTAAAAACCCGCGACTGGTCTGTGTCCGGAATTTAATTCACTGCCAGACAAAATCCTTCTTCGCGTCCGCGTTACCTATCACGCGTCCGCGATACACTGACCAAATTCCCTTCGCGAACGCGACATGCCCCACGGATTCGCGATGCACATTACTTCAGCCGCCGGAGATCCTTCTACGCGAACGCGACCTTCACTCTCGCGAACGCGATACTTCCCAGCTTCCCCCTTACGCGAACGCGAACCCATCCTCGCGAATGCGATGCTCTACTGAACCCGGCCTATGCGAACGCGGGCCTTGCCTCTCGAACGCGAAGGCTAAAAATCCTGTACAGTTCCTGCAATTTTTCTGCAGATGTTTCATATTCAAAATGCCGGATGATGGTCCGGATTCACCCCGAGGCCCCCGGGACCCCAACGAAAACCACCACCATACTCCAAAACACGATACAAACTTGTTCCAATCATAAAATACCATCCTAATCATCAAAATCACCATTTTCACACGGATTCAAGCCTAAGTTTCTTCAAAACTTCCGAAACTAACATCCAATCAAAAGTCCGACCAAACGACGTCCGAATGACCTGAACATTTGCGTACATATCAAAAATCACATGACGAAGCTACAGAAATTGTCGGAATTCCATTCCGACCCCCTGATCAAAATCTCACCTACCGTTCGAATTTCGCCAAAATTCAACCTTAGCCAATTCAAGCCTATTCCTACACCGGGCCTCCAAATTCAATTCTGATTGCTCCCCTAAGTCACAAATCACCTCCCGGAACTAACCGAATCATCAGAATCCGATTCTGAGCCCTCTAACTAAATAGTCAACTCTAGGTTGACTTTCCATATTCAAGCTTCCTTCAAAAAGGCTATTTGCCTTATTTTCAATCCAGTTCACTCATAACTCACCCGACAAACTCTAACACAGATATAAAAACATAAAACACATAAATGCAAGGCAACGGGAGAGTAATTCCCGTGACGACGGGCCGGGTCGTCACACCCGGATCTTGTGGTTCTAGCACGGTCGCTTAAATTATTGTAATGGCTAAATATATGATTTTAAAACATGTTCAATACTATAATGCAATTTTAAATCATTTATCGCATTTGGTTATTTTTTAAGAAAAAGTGAACATTGTTATTGAGGGGCCCCACAATTTCATTTTCTATTTAGCGAGGCTCGTAACCTTTTTTCTTTAAAAGGATAATCCAAAAGTGACTACATTTTTTTTTTAATTTAGTTTGTCTTTAAAAGAAAAGAAAAAGTCCTAATTAATTACATGCTTAAAAGGCTATTCTATATTAGTAAAAAATGCGTTCCCTCACAAGCCGACTAAATGACAAATTTATTCTTCAAAATATGGAACCAACGACAAAACTAATAAAACGGAAAACAATAACAAATATTAATCAACAACTTGCTTTTCTATTTCATTTCAAAACTTCAACTTCCAATTCGATCTTACATCAACACATGTTTTTTAGAATTCGTACCTGGTATTGAAAGGAATGGGAAGATGGAAAATCAACAGGGCAGTGAAAATACGGCAACAGCAACAGCAACAGTAACAACCAGCAGTAGCTTCAACACCTCAATCCAGAAAATTCCAGCAATACGGAGAAAAAAAATAGTAAAAATAGAAAAGAAAAATATATTCCATAATTTCTCTTTGTTTTGTCTTTCTAGCTTTGAACTCTTTTCAATTCTCAAAAGAAATTCTCAAAAATTAAATTTTTGTCCATGTATACTTCTCTATATCGAGTGTATATTACTCTCTTTTTTCCCTTATTTTTTTTCTCTTCCTTTTTTTTCCTCTCTTTTCTCCACCTTAGTTTTTCATAAATATTCTCTTCTATTTATAGGCAAGAATTTCAAAAAATTTCAGATTTTTGTATTAAAAAGAAAATATTTTTTAATTTAAGAAAAACCCACTAATCCATGTTTTGCTCTCCTTGTTTTCTTCCTTAATTTCCTTGCCCCCCACTACCTTATGTTATGTGATTATGATTATTTTTGGCTAAAAATCTGAAATTTTCTTTTTTTGGGCCAAGGGGTTTTGGGTTGGGTAAGGGTGCTTAGGTTTGGGCTTGTAACTTAATTTGCAAGATGGCCCAATCCAAATTTTTTTCTATTTTGTTCTTCTCCATTATTCAACTTCCTAATTAATAATGCCCAAAATACTAAGATTAATTTATATAAACTAAAATTATCTTAAAATAGTAATTAACTCATAATTTAAATGGTAATTAAAATACAATCACACAATTTGAACATTAAAGGCTAAAATGCAAAAGATGCATATTTTTGTGATTTTTACTTTGTAAGATAAAATTAATTACTCCTAATTGTAGAATTAAATCCTAAATGCAAATGAGACATTTTTTTATTTATTAATTTAACAAATAAACATGCACAAAAAATGAAACTAAATTCACAACAATTGCAAACAAACTAAAAAATTATTTTATTTTGATTTTTTTGGGAGTAATCCTCATAGGGCATAAATTACGTGCTTACAGTGTACAACTATAAATCTTGGAGCAATCAGGTATTTGTGTCTCAGAGGAACCTCATCCTTCCCGATATAGTATGTCACTTCCTCTAAGGTCGAGGTAAGCTCAAAGTTCGAGAAATGAAATACATTATGAGCTGGGGCCCAACACGTGATTAACGCCCTGATAATATCCCATCGGGGTGCAATGTCTAACAAACCGGTAAGTCCCTTTAGGTGTTTCTTGATTTCCTTTTGCCCTTCTTCGCCCAAATCGTTCCACCACACACATAACTCCAAAGGTATTTTATGCATGCTTAAGAATGGTTCATTTTGAATCGTGCTCATCCTGCACATTTATTAAGGTGATTTTAATCACTTATTATGACCTAAAAAGAAAAAGACAATAGATATATTTTTTCACAATTCTAATTTCCAAAAATAAAGCCCGATTTTGCCGATACGGCCTTTCAGCATTTCGAAAGAAGATTTTAAGCTCGTACCCGCTAACATTGGGGAATAACTCAAAAGTGGCCATCTTTGCATAAATAGCCTTCCGGCACCCTTTTCGGGACATTTGACAAAATGACATTACTTGATTTTTGACAAAATTTAAAATTTGACATTTTTTGGCTAGTTTTGCAAAAGATGTGGTTGGACCCATTAAAGGTTGCCTACGTATCTCACCGTGGTGAGAATCAAACCAGCGTAGTTCGATCAAACTATTTTTAAAATAAACTATTTTTCGTTTTGGCAAAAATTGAATATCCAAACTATTTTTGAAGACAAAATTTTCTATTTTATTTGGAAAAACCAACTATATTTTTTAATTTTTGAAAAGAAAAAAAATAACGATTTTTATTTATTTTCAATAACCCAAAATAAATTACTAAAAATCAACAATCTTTTTATTTTTAAATCCCTTCACAAAATTTCGGCAGAGTTTCGCCGGTATTTGGGTATCGGTTTTTTAATAATCAAACAATTACTAATTCTTTTTTTTCTCTTTCTTTCCACTTCCAAAATTTCCTTTTCCTTTTTCTTCCTTTTTTTCTTTAACCGGTCAGCATGATGGTCCGAGATAGATAAATACAACACGTAATCATGATGGTCTTTTCATATTTGGTTACCTACCCTAGATGGACCCAACACCTGTGTTGAGTCCCCTAAGTCATACATGATGCAAATAAACGTCCCTATTTCTAGGTTCAAACCTGGTTATATGTTCTAGACTATGTATCCGAGCGGACAACTCGAGACGAGAAGGGGGCTAAGTACCGGGAAGCAAAAGGCCATCCGGCTTAGTAACTTGTCCGGCCTCTTTCTTATTTAAAGGGTATTGACACTAACAGAATAGGGAGTTTCAACCAGTAAGCACATCCCTGGAGGTAAGAAGAGAAGGTTTTTCGCCACAATTTATATACAGTTCAGATAATATCAAAGTGGTAAACATTTAGCACATTAACCATGAACATACATGAAAATCAGATATAAATAAATACAACAATTATTCCGAGCTCAAATTCTTAAACCCTAAACCAAAGTTCTGGGTTTGTTATCCCCGGGAGAGTCGCCAGAGCTGTCACACCTCCTTTTTTAACAACCGAAGTTTTAATACACCCCGTGAAAGGCGTAATAAATGAGTTTTTCCATTTTAAGGACAATCGAACGGGATTCATTATTATTTAAAAATCCAGAGTAGCCACTTAGGAAATTTATGGTGTCCCAAGTCACCGGTTTGAATCCCGAATCAAGGAAGGGTTTGACTCTGTTAACAGTCCGCGATCCAGAAATTCGGATAAGGAATTCTGTTAACCCATGAGAAGGTATTAGGCACTCCCGAATTCCGTGGTTCTAGCACGGTCGCTCAACTGTTGTATTTGATTTTATCTGATTTTCCATATATGTTCTTATTTTTATGTGCCTTTTATTAATAACTCGCTTTTATTGTGGAAATTTTTACAAGAATTACAACGTCGTGAAAATGTATTTCGGGCCACACCGTACAAGTACGCCTGTGGCTTTTAACACATTTCAACTTCATTGAGATTTGAATTTGGGTCACATAAATGTGCACCCGTATTTGAGAAAGTAATATTATTATAAATCGCGCCTAAAGCATCTACGTGTTTATTAACTTTGGGGAGGACCGTGAAATTTGCTAAACGATCCTCCCAATTTCTAATATTATTTTTTATAGCAATTATTGAGGGCCCCGCAATTCATTCATTTTATTTGGGCGAGGCTCGTCTCATTTTATTTATTAAGGCCAAATTAAAGTATCTAAGATTCTCTATTTATTTGTCTCTAATAGTCAACTAATTCATGAATATAAATACAAATCTCGAATTCAAGTCCGAATTCAAACAAAAGGGTGAAATCTTTTAGCTTGGACCCGCTACCTAATTCAAAACTCGATTTCATATTTATGGATTAATTTTCCATATTCCTAATTATTATTATTTTAATATCATCATTCTTGGAATTTTTATTCTCACTTAAATTTGGAGCAACTTTGGGACTCTAAAATGAACATAATACGACCTCGACTTTAGGCCCAAATATACGCCAACCTTACTTAATCAAATTACAAGGGCCTGAAGTGAGTTACAAGCCATTCTATGGCCAGTTTCGCGCAACTGGGCCAAGTTGAGCCCAGATTTGTGGCCTAAGAAGCCTAGTATCATTCATAATTAATTTCATAACAGTAACAATCCAATTCAGGAAATTAAGCATAAACTGGAATTTAATTTTCTAATCTAATAGCAGTAAACTAGCGAATCAATTAACTAATTTTTTTAAAAAAATTTATTTTTTCAAGGACAAACTATCAACCAAACAGGATTTGTGCATAATCATATCATTAATGGTTTAAACAAACCAAACTTTGCCCAATAGACTCATGGACCACACGATGTGAAGTGATCTTCGAAGACTTTAATGTTAAATAAAAATGATTTGCTTGTAATTAAGTCTAACAAATTATACATACACATCTCTTCAATTGACTGTTACTTGAGTCATGAATATGATAATACTGATTCCTATTCTCAACCAAACTCCTGCTGTTATGTTTCTGCTTTTCGAACTCACACTTGGTAATACAACTCTGATTTTAAACTAAAACAAACTAACACTACTAAATACAGAGTTCATATATTGAGCTGGTTTGACAGTTTAAAGTATACAATTACTAAAGAAAACTTAGCACAACAGTGATTAGCTATTATTCAAACATCATATCATATTCAAAACAAATGTATATCAATACATTCATATAACAATTTACTCGCTATTAAACTTCAAAAATGACACATTTAAATCTGGCTCTTCGCGGAGCAGTGAAGCTAGAAGTACCTGAGAAATTCAGAAGAAGAAATGAGATTCAGCACTTTTATCCAATATCAACATCAACAACACATCAGCAGCTTGAATCCCACAACAACAGAATTTTTAAAACCAAACAGTCAAATTTCCTTAACCGTCAATCAGAATTTCAGCAATCAAAATAATATTCATCCGATCTAATTTGTACTGATTTTGCTAATAAACAGTGGTAATTTTTACTTGTTTTTGGATTTTTTTAAAATGGATTCAGAGCTAGAATAAGAAAAACTTGGATCTAAAACCTTAATTTCAGATCTTGAGATTATCAGATATTTTTGAGAATTTTTGGGTGTTCAAAACTTGTGAATTAAGGCAAAATCTGTCTATTTATAGAATAAAATTTGGAGGCAAATTTAATTTTTGATATTTTCAGATTAACCCTTTTTTTTTACTTCTTCAACAAGTTACTACACTTACTTTATTTAAAGTTGCACTAGAACCCATTCCAGAAGGTTCTAGTGGCATCTATCATGTTCTTACCCCTTGAAATGTCTATTTTATCCTCACTTGCATTTGTTATTTACTAATTCTATCCTTTTCAATACCTATAATACCCTGAAACTAAGCTAAAATTACCATTAACCTATTCTAAAATTCCCACAATACCCTCACTTCCTCTTTAGAATTACCAATTTTACCTTATAACAATCCCAACCCTAATTTTCATCAGCTAAAACCATTTTTATATCCCCAAAATACCCCTATTACCACTCAAAAATTACTACCGGATTCTAATTTGCATAAGCTGATTACTAATTTCATTAATCATTAATTAAGGGTTATTGATTAAACCGCTATTGATTTTCAGTTATAACCAACCTTCAATTACATGTCATTTAATCCTATCAACTATGGGATTTCAAACAAATATCAATTAAAAACAGAACCAAAGTAATTTTGACAACCAAATTGTGAATGAAAGTTTACTTATTTTTATCATGACATAATCCAACCAAAATCAAAGCAAATTAATCAAACAAAGCTAAAGTGAAACCCTAGCGCTAAAACAAATTTCAATTTTTACTGATTAGGCTAAACATATTAAACAAAATTAGAAATCAGAGGAAAGAAGAAAACAGTCTTGCTAATTCAAATCAAATATAACCTAAATGGTTCTAATAAACCTAACAACAACAAAGCAGGGGGATGGGAAAGAGAGTAGGCAGAAGATGCTATACGAATAGGCTATACAGAAACAAAGAGATACGGAAGATGAGAAAAAAAAAATAGAAAAGAGAAATATCAACAAATCATGCAAAAGAAAAGGAATTACCTATTTGTTGGAATCAAATCAGTAAATCAACAGACTCTTGAATCTTGATTAATTGACGACAAAAATGATTACTGGGTATTCTCCAATAAGATATAAAAGGATATGAGGGTGTATTCGCTATAGGGTTGTCAAGAAGGTATGAAGGTATGAATTTGGTGGCGTTTGAGGTGGCGGCGCCGCCGTAGGTGGTGATGGCGATGCTAAGATTTTGAAGATTTGGAGAGTTGTGGTGGGATTTAGGGAGAGATAGTGGGTGCTTTGAATAGAGGAATAAACGAGGAGTGTTTTGATGTTTGTTTGGCCGGAAATGGAGACCTACCGCCGCCGTGCGCGAATTCCTGCGGGCGATGAGGTGGAGGTCTATGGCAGGGCCGGCGTTACAGAATAGAAGAAAGAAGAGATTGATTTTAGGGTTACTAAATCCTTTTTATTAATTATGTAACATTGAAGTGGGACTGTTAGATCAGGGGTAATTAACGACTGGGATTAAACGACGCCCAAACGGCGTCGTTCGTGTCAACAGGGCTGGACCGGGTGGATAAATTTTTGAGCCTGGGTCGTTTGGGCTAGGGAAGGGTGACTTCAATTGGGCTTTAACCCAGCTCAAGTTACTCCTTTTTATTTATATTTTGTATTACTATTTTTCATTTCCCTTTTGTATTTTATTTTTATATATTGTATTTTTATTTTGCCTAATACTTTTCTGATTTTGTAAAGAAAACCTAATTAAACTATTTAACTCCTAAAATTATTTAATATCACTATTTAAAGTTGAATGCAACATTTATCAATTAAAATTGCCTAAGAACTATTTTTGGGATTTTCTTTGAATTGTTGTAAGATGAAGTAATACCTACTAAATGTGAAATTAATTTTCTAAATGCAAATGCATATTTTTGTATTTTTATTCGACTTAACATGCACACATATCATGTAAACAATTAACACAAAATTCACACAAATTATTAAAAATAAGGAAAAATTGTTTCGTTTGAATTTTATGGGAATAAACTCATATATAGGGCAAAAATCACGTGCTCACAAGATCATTTTTCTCAATTTCAGCACACATCCTACATCTCATAGCTTTCACCTTATCTTCAAGCCTAAGGTATTCCTCATTTGCTATCTCCTTTCCTCTTTCAGAACTTTCAGGTTTTGACATAGTTGATGGTTTTACTATTGCTTCTCATTGGTCTACAATTTCTGCCAACAGATCGCTCTTTTATTTTATAAGAATTTCAATGGTTTTCTTATTATAAGTAACTGCAGCCACTAAGTCTTCTCTAGTATGTTCAGATTCTTCTAGTTCTAAGATTAAGGAATCCCTATCCTCCAAAAGACTACAAAAGGCAGTAATTAAAATATCAGCTAAACACATGAGTTTTTTTTGGAGAATAGGACTTTCGATTTCTCTGAACATCCCTGAAGTTTACTTCTTTGTCGCCATTGTCTTCATCATCATCTGATTGAGCCATCAAAGCAAACGTTGAGTAATATCCAATCTCCTCGCCTTCAACTGCCATCATAGAACTATCACCAATATTAGGTTTATCTTGTTTTACTTGTGTAGTTCCTTCATGAGCTATTTTCAAAGCCTCCCATATTTTATTTGCAGTGTCGCAAATAGAGATTTTGTCGTACTCCTTAGGTTCCATTCCATATACTAGAATTTTCTTGGCACGTAAATTCTTCTCCACAACTTTCTTGTCTTCTTTAATGTATTCTTTGCTAGTTTTTTGCATTGAAAATGGAAATTCATCTAGTACCTTGATTGGAACATAAGGACCATCGCAAATGATATCCTTTAGCTCACAATCCTCAGCCATGATGAAATCGTGCAATCTAACTTTCCATCATCAATAGCATTTTTCATCAAACTTGGGAGGTTGGTATATGGATTGACCTTTTTTCAAATTTAGTGGAGCCGCCATGAGGATCCTTCCTAGGTGTTACCTGATAGGAGGAACCTCCTCTGATACCAATTGTTAGTTTGTACGGGTCCACCAAATCGTAGAGTACCTGGTCCTCTACAAGGTTCTAATGAAAGCACTTAATGAAATAGTAAGTAAATGAGGTAGAGGATTTTTACGTGGAAAAATCTCACACAAGGAGATTAAAAAAACAGGACCTACACATGTAGGCTTTTAACGTCACTAACTTATAATCTACCTATTAGAAGCCACTTTACAATACTTCCTATTGCAAAGGATTTACTCAACTAACTTGTGGTACCTTTACCACAAGCTACTTTGTGACTATCCTAGTTACAAAGGCTTTTTTTAACTCGTGATGCTATGAACACAAGCCACTTTGTAACTCTATGAATACAAAGATTTTTCCTTATGACTAAATCTAGTCACAACATAAACTCAAAAAGTTACGGATTTACAAGAGGATTCCTAATCAAAATGCTTCTAGATAAGATGTTTAGGAGATACAGTAGGTACAATAACAAGGTTACAACATAACTGGGACAACAATAATCTATCTTTTAGGAACTGGTCCGTTGGATCGTTCAACCTTGTTCTTCAAGCTTGTGAGGATTGATTTATCTGTTTGTTTTGCAAGAGGCTTGAATAAGAAACAGAAGCCTTCCAGTCATGTTTTGTATAAAGCTCATTATGGGTACATCTTGATCACATCACTTGAAGTGATGTGAGTACTTTGTTTGGTTAGAGAATGAGTGGGCGGACTTTGTACTTCTATGAGGAAACCACAAGAGTATCAGGTCCTTGTGTTGGTTCCTAGCTCCTGAAGCTATATCAGTTCACCTTTAGCTGGAATTCGTTAAAGGTTGCAGCAATCCAAGTAGGCCAGGTTCCATATCTGGTTCTTAACAATAAATTTGTTAAATCATCAAAACATACAAGAGTATGTTTTAACTTTGTTATGCCAAGCTTTCATATCAATATCGAGGAGCCTGCTTTAGCCAAGAGCATTTAAGATCTATCATTTTTCAAGGGTTTTAGTTGAACCGGGTGTAGTAAGTTTTAACTTTTAGGACTAGAAACCACTATTCTATGAATTGGATTGCATCGATATCTCTTGAATTTGTTATGCGTTGAGAATAGTGAATACTCTGGTTGTGACGCTTAGGCTCAATGTTTGACTCTAGTATAAGTCCCTTAAACCGTAGATTCTTAAATTTGTGTAACTGCTTTGAATGGAGTGTCGTGATAAAACCAATCCCGAGTGAGTTATGCGCCATATCTTTGTGAGGTTTGTATGTATTCTATGCATTGCAGTTGATATCTAAAACTTGTCCCGTATATGTGCAAAGCGAAATAGTAGTCTTATTTAGTCTGGAAAGTAATATAGGCGTTTCTTTATGAGCCAAATATATAGAGAGTTTACCCGCCTAAATGTCATATAATGTTGTTAACACCTTTGAGCAAGTAATCATGTTTCTTTGGCCACCACATTACAAGCCTTACCCATTTGCTTGAATTAACCATCTGTTTGAACCTTCTAACCTCTTATGAGCACTTAAATTATTTTGAACTTTGTAAAAGTTAAGGTGTGGGGTGGTTGGTTTGCCTTTTGAATGGAACTAATAAAATAAGGAGAATTGTGCATTATTTTAAAAAGTAAGAGCCACTTGAATTGAAAAAGAAAGAGAAGAAAAAAATAGTTGTAATGGTATGAAAAAAAATATATTCCTCTGGCGGTGGCCAATGATATACTTGTGCTTCAAGAAGTATGGGGTATTATACAGTGATGCGAAGATGGAGTTTTGGCAAGGCATAAGTATGGGCTTGGGTGTTAAAGTATACGTATTAAAGTGCTTAAGGGAGGTGTAGTCACTCATATCCAAATGTATATACCCGACCCACAGCTTACGTTACAACCAATTAAATTCCTAGTTGATCTTAGACCGAATGAGCTCGATTTAGTAGAATATTACACTACGGGCAAGCCTGTGGTGAATCACTTGTGGCATATGAATGTTATTTATGAGAGAGAGTGAATTCCTCCTATCTTGAGTTCCTACGGTCTTAAGATTTATTGTGTTTGGAACTAGTCATTTTTGTTGTATGAGGGCACATAATACATGATGAAGAGGTAGTGTCGTTGACCTCCATGTTAGAGTAAGTAAGTGAATTGTGAACAATGCATAGTATTTATGAGTCAAATCTTGAGGCGGGGATGTTACACCTTTGTGCTTAGTATATTTTAAAGATTCTTGGTGTAATGAGTTAAGGGATCGTATCTAGAAGTGTAGTTTGATTGCTCGAGGACGAGCAACATTTAAGCGTGGGGTATTGATGTGTGGCTATAATTCGATATTTTAGCACATTATTTACCTTGCATTTTATTTGCGTTAATGCTAAACTATACTTTATTTGCGCGTAATGGAGTCTATTTTATGTGCAGGTGCATTGGTGATGAAATTAGAGCAAAAGGAATATGTAAAGCATAAAGAGTACTCGAAAACAGTTGGAAATACGAAAGAAAGAATTGAGCAGCGGAAGAAATGAAGCAATAGGCGAAACGAGCCTTTGAGCTCGCGTGGAAGCTGGCGAGACGAGCCTTTGAGCTCGCGTAAGAGCTGGCGAGGCGAGCCTTTGAGCTCGCGTAAGAGCAAGCGACGCGGGGGATAAGGCGAGGTTGAGCTCACATGGAGGCAGGCGTCACATGGTCTGGGGCGAGGTCATCTCGTGTTTTATCTCGCGAGGCATGGTATGAGGTAGGGGTGGGCGTCAGTCGGTTGGGTCGGTTATTACAAAAGTGCGGTTCGATTTATCGATTTTCGGTTTTATAATATTAATAATCAAATCAAATTAAAGTATTTACGGTTCGATGCGATTTTTTCAAAGTTCTGTTTGATTATTTTCGGTTTAGTTTTTTGGTTCAAGATTTTTATATCTTGGATTTACTTCCGGTGGTCATAAACTTCCACTGGTTTTGCATAATATAAAAACTAGGCAGTGGGCATAACATTGACATGATCTTTCAGTGGTTTTTGCATCTTGAGCCACTGGGCAGTGGGCATAACGTTTGTAACATTGTAGCATTCAAACATGAACAAAATAACAATTAACTTTTCCAGTCCACTAGTAACATGAACAAAATAACAATAAACCTCTGATAGCATCCACTAGCAGGATTTAACAATATAACAAATTAATAATTAACCTTTCAAGTCCAAACAAGCTAGCAATATACAAATCATCGGATTTCACAAACAAGTTAACCTTTCAAGTCCAAACAGAACACAGCAGCTACCTAACATAGCAAAAAAAAAAAAACAAAGTCGGTTTTCGTTTAACCGAAAATCGAAACGTCAAAACCGTTAATCGCACCGAAAAAATTGAAATCTAATAATTTAAAAACCGTGCATTAACTGAATAACCGATTAAACCGAAACCAACTGAAATTTACAGTTCCAGCGATTTTTTCGGTTCGACCGGTATTATGCCCACCCCTAGTGTGAGGCGAGCCTGATCCGGATTTTGAAGGCTTATTTCGTCTCCTTGTTTGACTAGAACTTGGTCTATCTCGTCTAGGTCTTTTCCTACACATATAAATAGACATTAAACACCACTTTTGAAGGAGTTTTTCGACCGGAGGCAAGAATAGCTCGTGAAACACCCATTGAGAGATAGAATCATCGATTTCTACATTCCTTCATCTTTACTTTGTAATTTATTTATGCAAAATACTTGAGATATTGTTACTATGAGTATGCGTAGCTAAACTCCTAATCTAGGGTTTTGATAGAACCCATTGGAGAATGATTTTTGTGTTACGTTAATATAGATTTGTCGTAGCTTTTGCTCTATTTGTTCAACTACGTTCATATTGTGGCTGGTTGAAGAGCTCTATCCTTATTTAGTGTGTATTATTCGGAAGATAGTGCATTAGGTAGTTGTTGAGCAACATTGCTCCTAACGTATATGAGGGATCAGAACGAAGGGTTTAAAGGTGGGATTAGGAATAACGAAACCTTGGTGCGATCCAAGCGAGCCGTACTTAATGCCAGCTAGCATAATTCGGAAGAATATGTCTACTAAATTATGGTAGTTACTCGAGAGACAATTACGGCACTCAGAGAGCTCATGATTGGTAGAGAAAACTTAGGCAAATTTATAGAAAACGTAGCGGAAAGGATTCTGACAATAGGGGGAAACCATAACCTTAGATCATTCAAATTCTTGTCTACACCACTCAGAGCAGATTTGAGTAGCAATGGACTTCCAAGCACAATGTAGAGACGAATTCAAAGTGAATCCTTAGAGAAACGAGGGAAATTTCCTTATGGAATCCAATTCTTCATTAGCATAAATGAAACTTGCATCATGTTTCCTTAATTCATTTGTAGCAAGATAACATGATATTTCACTTGATGCTGTATAAGATCCCATTTACAACACTCCCACCCTCCTCTTCTTTCCTACCTAGAGCAGCTAATACTCTATCCACAGAAGGAAAAAAAAAAAAGAAGAAGAAGAAGACTAATGAAAAAATGAAAGGAAGGAAAGAGAGTCTTCAACCAAATGCCTGTTGAAATGTTGTGATCGAAGCAGATGCACTAGCGTCCATATTCTTTTGTATGTGGCGAGGGGTACTCACTCCAAAGATCGATATATAACGACTTCCAGTTCTGCTTCAGCAACTGAAAATTCGTGCTTCTACCATCAGACATCATTTTTCAAGCAGCTTTTTAAGCTGTTCTCGGGCTTCTTCAAGCGCACCTAACAAGTTCTCTGGTTTCCTCCCACCTGCCTGAGCAAAATTAGGTCGACCACCCCCTCCACCACCACATGATTTAGCTAGAGGCTTTATAATGTCACCAGCTTTAATTCCAAGATCAACAACTCCAGGGGTTAAAGCAACGACAAGACTTACTTTTCCATCTCCTGGGCATGATCCTAGAACCACAGCTGCCGGATCTTTCAACAAATCCACTAGATATTCTGCCGCACTCTTGAGTGAATCAGCATCAACATCATCCATGGACTCAACTAGGAGCCTAGAAAACAATAATGGTAACAAGTTAGAAGTATCAAAGTGTTGTAACTTATTCACGACTTTTAAGCACCTAAGCAAATACATTAAGCAGCAGTGTACAGTTCATCTACTTCTTTTGCAATGCAAGGAGTAGGACCATATTACTGACTCAGAAAAATTAGTTCCATGTGCATATATGTGCTGATTCACTGGATAGAATCGCAGACTTTGTTATGCTTCCTTTGTTTGAGATATTACTCTACAGACTACCACTTTCAAGATGTACAAAAGGAATAAAAGAAGCCAATATAACAGGTAGTTTAATTGAAAAAATTGTATACTGAGATTTCCTTTACAAGGACAATGAATATACCTAATATTTTTTGAAGTTCCAATGGTAGATGCTCTGCTAGAAAGTGTTGATGCCTTATAGATTGCTGCTTTTGCCCGAGCAGCTGAAACTTCATTTCTTGTCAATCGTAGTTCTTCCAAAAGTCCGTCTACCCTGCTAGTTACTTCTTCAGCTTTTACCTTCAAAAAGTATGATTTCACTTCAGTACCATAGAATTAATCAAAAGTAAAAGAGGGTTTATGTTGCTGTTCGAGCATTTAGATGTACAATCAGTGACCTGTTCAGGAAATTTTTTAAATTGCCTATTGGTTTAGCAAAATTTCAAAACCTCTTTTCGAAAACCGAAACCAACTTGATGAAAAAAAGTGTTTGGTTTCAAAAATCAACTTAAAATACTGTTCCAGAATCATAATATAATAATAATTTACAAAATACAGAACAACAACAACAACCCAGTATATTCCCACAGCCCAGTATTTACAAAATACAGAAGTTACAAAAAAAATATTATCAAATAAATAATCTCCCCACACAATTTTTTTCTAATATTGTCCAATAACATGTTGAACAACAAAAATGTTGAAAGTTTCCACCGAAAAGTTGTCCATGAAACCTTACTTTAAGAGTGGAGCATAGCTGCTTCATGTAGTTATCTCTCGTAAGGACATATTCAATGAAAGCATCTCCAGCTACAGCTTCAATTCGCCTAACTCCTGATGCAATGCCCTGTTCAGATATGATTTTGAATCCACGTATTTCAGCAGTATTGCTTACATGGGTGCCACCACATAATTCCATTGATACGCCAGGAACCTCGACTACACGTACCTATATAAGTTTTCATTCGGGAAGACCAAATCAAACAATGTGAACTTTTACATGGTAAAATCTCATTGTCAAACTTAATCCTCAAAATGGACAGAAGTACAGTTTAATCTCTATGTTTCAAATACTCAAAAAAGAGAAGGGCTGTTAGTCACTCCGAATGAGCATTAAAGTAACAATAAGGTAGCAGCCAGAAAAATGTCCCCTGCTCTATAATCATCGCATTCTTAAAGTAAAATCGATAAGCATAAGCACCTGTTCTCCATATTTTTCTCCAAACATTGCGATTGCCCCATCTCTTTTTGCATCAGTCAGAGACATGACTTTCGTTTCCAGAATAGCGGCATCGCCAATCCATTGGTTGATCAAACCTTCAATTTCAACAAGTTCCTTGTCTTGAAGAGGCCGATGGAAGTTGAAGTCAAATCTAAGACGATCAAAAGCAACCAACGATCCTGCTTGAGATGTTTCCTGACCAATTACTCTCTTGAGTGCTGATTGAAGTAAATGAGTAGCTGTATGGTGAACCTGAAACGTAGCACAAAATTGGAGTTGATAAACTTCGATTAGACCAAAAATATTCTGGAGACAAATGTTTAAATCAGCAAATATTGAAATGCAATGGGAAGGCTAAACAGATGATTCAGGAAGACCAGCTACTACAGAATCTTACATCAATCATTTTTCTTTTTTGAAAATGATGCACATCCATTCATTTTCTCGAATATACAACATAATACCTTAGCCCGTTGCCTCAAGTTTGGATCAACAGCCGCTTCTACTTCTCGGCCGACCTCTATCATACCTTCTGTAATTGTCCCTTTGTGAACGAATATATTACCCACAGATTTTTGGACGTCTTTTATCTCTACAATGGCTTGCTGTTCATTTTCAGCCTCCATCATATATAGAAAACCGTTATCCCCAATTTGGCCTCCTGACTCAGCATAAAAAGGAGTCCTGTTCAGCAAAATTTCCACTTCACTTCCTTTGGAGACTTGTGCTACAGGACTACCATTTACCAACAAACCCTCAACCACTGCCTTGGAACGGAGAGTATTGTAGCCAAGAAACTCAGTATCAGGAATATCTTCAGTAAGGTTTGCACCATTTTCAACTCCTAGTTTAACAGTATCATGTGCAGCCTGAGATAGCTGTCTTTGCTTCTCCATTTCTATATCAAAGCAATTCATATCTATACTGATTCCACGTTCTTCAGCAACTTCATTTGTTATCTCCACTGGAAATCCATAGGTGTCATACAATACGAATGCATCCTTCCCCGACAGACAAGGTGCAGTCTCAGTTCCCTGGGCATTTAATATTGCATCTGCCAGCATCTGGTCAAGAAGTTTTTCTCCCCTTTCTAGAGTCAAAACAAAACGAAGCTCCTCTCTTTTCAATTCCTCAAGTATGCGGGATACTCTGGTCTTCACATCAGCATCTATATTGGTGCTTAGTTGAATCACCTTTTTAGCAAGTATCGGCAAAAATGCTCCTTGAAGGTCACCCATCCCATCTCCCTTTACACCAAGTAACCTGCCTGTTCGAACAACCCTTCTAATGAGGCGACGTACCACATACCCCCTCCCAATATTTGATGGGTTGACACCATCAGATATCAGATAAACAACTGCACGCATATGATCTCCAATTATCTGGATTGATCAGAATTAGAAGGCTTTCAACACATTAGAAGGTAAATCAGTTCACAAACAAAATGACCAATATAAATATATAACAATCTTTCAGTTGTAGCGCACCTTAAGCTTTGTTTTTGTAGAATCATCCGCAAGAGCATATGAGACATTTGCCAATTCTGCAGCCTTCTCTATGATGGGAAAGATCAAGTCGGTTTCGTAATTGTTGGGGACCTGTGAAATTGAAGAGAATCTCTAAGTAAACGATGTTGAACAATCACAATGTATGAATCAAAAGTATCATAAATCCTAAACTGGGAGTTTTTTTTTTGCCACCAAATCCAGAGGCCAAAAAAAGAGAGATCCGATACCTAATTTATTCCTACACTGACTCAGAAATGTTGTTGTCTCACAATTACCTTCTGCAGAATCCTGGCCATACGCTCTAAACCAAGTCCAGTATCTATATTCTTTTGCTTTAAAGGCTCAAGTGAACCATCATCCTTCTTATTGTATTGCATAAAAACAAGGTTGTAGAACTCTATAAATCTTGTATCATCTCCAAGATCCTGATATTTTAGACCACAGGATTAGATAAAACGAAGAGGAGCAAATAAAAAGCAAAACAGAAAGAATGTATGAAACTATCAGACCAAATCACCTGAGCAATGACCAAGTGATAAACTGAAAATAAAAAGGGAAAAAGGCATGTTAAATGTCTAATACTTACAACATTGGAAGTGCCCCTCTCGGGATGAAAATCGTAATAAATTTCAGAGCATGGACCGCACGGACCAGTAGCTCCACTTGTCCAGAAGTTGTCATCTTCTCCGAGTCTTATTATTCGCTCTTTAGGAACACCTATCTGCAGCATGAAACAAGGATAACTGTGTTAGCACCTCTGCCTGGCTTCCCATAGTAGAGTACTACCTGTATACAACTGAAGGTAAGACCAAAATAGCATAAAGATATCCCATTCAAGATCAAATGTCGAAATAAATGCAGTTATCGTTAAAACTTGGTTGGATAGACTTCTCATATTTGGCAGCACACAGAAATCCAACAGAGAAGAGGTCCCTTTGAGTTAAGCAGGTAGTTGAACAATAAATGTTTTCTTCTAAATTATTAAAAAATGTGTTCCTCTAAGTTATTAATTGAGTTATCCCCGTGGAACCTAAGCCATCATGGAGAAAGCACGGTGTTCAGCCTTGAAATTCATCTAAGCTTGAGGATACATTGGTAGTTCACGATATGAACACATCACGCATATTTAAGGACCCTAAATACAGTATTGTTTGTCTGATACACTTCTCTTCACTCAAAAGCAATGAAGTTCTTTAGGCATCTTTGAATGACCACAGTACACCTCTGTTCAGTCTAAATGAAAGGTCGTCCTCCATCATTTATTTACCCGATCTTTACCATGCAAATCTAGTTAATTGCATGAGGATTGATGTTACCACTACACTAAAGATATAATGCATCAGACAAATCTTTAAGTGATGGACCTCATCATGCCATAGTGCAAAAGTTTCATCATCATCTTGGTAAACACTAATCCATAATTTATCAGCTGGGAGTCCATATCTGCAAGCAAAGACTATTAGACAGTCAGTTCCTTTCAATGCAAAGAACAAAAGTTGGAAAACTATGCATATGTTTCCATATATGGATGCAAATGTTTGGTATTTTATCAGATGTATGGAGACCAGTAGAATTTTTCTAAAATGAAGGTTGTTTTCTAAGAAGCTTAAATGCGACTTTCATTGCATTAATACCTAAAAAGAAGGGGGCAGAAGAGATAAAAGATTTTAGACAGATCAGTTTGTTAGGTAGTGTATATAAAATCATAGCTAAACTGTTGGCAGAAAGATTGAAAAGAGTAATGGGCAAGTTGGTGGCAGGGAATCAAAATGCTTTTATTAAAGGTAGACAAATAAGCGATGCTGCATTGGTAGCTAATGAGTGTGTAGACTATTTAAACAGAAAAGGGATAAAGGGGGTTGTTTGTAAATTAGATCTCGAAAAGGCATATGACCGTGTGAATTGGGAATGCTTGCTCAATATTTTGAAGATGATGAATTTTGGAGAGAGGTGGATTGAATGGATCAGAACTTGTATATCAACAGTGAAGTTTTCTGTGTTGGTGAATGGAAATCCTGTAGGATTTTTTAGCTCCCAGAGAGGATTGAGACAAGGGGATCCCCTCTCCCCTTATCTTTTTGTTCTGGTAATGGAAATTTTGAGTTTAATGTTAAAAAAATCTGAGAAGCTTGGATGGATTGGGGGTTGTAGAATGGAGAATCATGAAAGAGGAGAAATGAATGTCTCACATATCTTATATGCAGACGATACCCTGTTATTTTGTGAAGCCAAGAGGGAGCAAATGCTCTATCTTAGAGGGATCCTGTTGGTATTTGAAGCAGTCTCGGGCTTGAAAATAAACCTGACAAAAAGCTGTATTTTCAGCATTAATGCTGATAACATGATTGAGGAACTGGCTGATTTTCTGGGTTGCAGAACTGAAAAGTTCCCAACCAACTATTTGGGGCTTCCACTTGGTGCGAAGAGGAATGATAAAAGAATGTGGCAAAATGTAATTGATAAATGTACAAAGAAGATGTCCACATGGAATAAGCAATATCTGTCCTTTGGTGGAAGAATCACTCTGGTTAATAGTGTGTTGGATGGCATACCAACCTATTTGATGTCTTTATTTCCTATCCCCTCGGCAATTGAGAAGAAAATCAATTCCATTAGGAGTCGATTTCTATGGAAGGCAATGCAGAAAAAAGGAGAATGCATCTGGTCAATTGGCAGAAAGTAATGAGAAACAAGGAAGCTGGAGGGCTTGGAGTGCGGAATTTGAAGCTTCACAATAAGAGTCTATTGTGCAAATGGTTATGGAGATTTAATGAAGGCGGCGAGGAACCATGGGAAAAGCTGATTACCATTAAATATGGTAAAAAAGACTTTTGGGATCCTAGTCCGGTGATTTCATATGCAGGTGCCAGTCTGTGGAAGTATATAAGTAGTTTATTGCCTGTACTACAAGGAAACATAATGGTGGAGATTGGAAATGGGAACAAAGCTAGGTTCTGGACAGATGTCTGGGCCGGAGAAGGAAAATTGATGGAAAAATTTCCCAATCTTTATAGTCTTACTACTAACAAACTTTGCACTGTTGCAGAATGCTATTCAGGAACAGGATGGCAACCAAATTTCAGAAGACACTTCAATGATTGGGAAGTGGAAGATATCTGTCAACTACTCAAAATTTTAGAGCCTATAGCCTTGGTTGATAGTAGAGAAGATACCGAGATTTGGATGGCTAGTAGAGATAAGAAATATTCCTTTAAAAGCTGCTATAATCTTCTTCAACAACAAACTGGGCAGCAGGAGGAATCATGGCCATGGAAGATGATTTGGAAGACCAAAGCACCAACAAAAGTTGCGGGATTTGGATGGACTGTAGCCCGGAATAGATGTCTTACCCAAGATATGCTACAAAGAAGAGGTTTTGCCTTATGCAGTAGATGTTTTTTCTGTGAAGAAAGCTTGGAGTCTGTAAATCATTTGTTTCTTCATTGCCGGCAGACCAGACAGATTTGGGACATATTCTTTAACATCTACGGTGTGAAGTGGGCAATGCCAAACAATGTTAGAAACCTGCTGGAAAGTTGGCAGGGTCAATCAGTACACAAAAGGAAGAAAAAGATGTGGATGACCATTCCCTTATGCATCATGTGGACCATCTGGCTCTGAAAAATTAAAGTTGATTTTTTGGAGAAACATAGAATGTCATAGTGTAGTATTCTTGATATTTATCTAGTAGACATATCTAGATATTCTAGAATGGGAAGTTAAGAAAAATCTAGATATTCTAGAGTCTTGGATATTTAAGAAAGATATTAGTAGAAGTGATAGCATTGTCTAGATTATTTTTGTATCTAGAAACATCCCTAAACAAGTATAAATAAGAGTAGCCTTAGGCATTTGTAACCAAGCCAAATTTAAGAAAGCCTTCTTTCCTAAACAAAGTTCTCTCCAAAAAATTTCTTCTCCCTTGAAAGCTTCCTCTTCCTTAGTTGAATCCTCCAATCTTAGTTAACGATCTTGGGCTAGCAGAAGGCTTCCGAATAATACTCTTCTTCTGCTATTCTTTACATGGTATCAGAGCCATAAGGCGGCTTCTAAATTTCAAGGTCGGGTTAGTGGTTGATTCAACTGGTTTTTCTAAATGGATTTCGATGGTCGTGTTAATGGACAAGGGGATGGATTTATTGAACCAGTCCAATTACAAGGTATGGAAGAGTTGTATGGAGTCATACCTTGTAGGTGAGGATTTGTGGGAAGTTGTCAATGGGAGTAACACAAGTCCTTCTGTTGACGCATCGGAAAATAACAATACGCATAAGAAGTGGAAGCAGATTAATGCTAAGGCGGAATTTATCCTGAAGAGGTCTATCTCTTCTTATTTATTTGATCATATTATAAGGTGTAAATCAGCTCATGAAATATGGAGGACCTTCGATCGATTGTTCAACAAGAAGGATGAAGCTCGGCTACAGATTTTGGAGAATGAGTTAGCTAGAAGGTGATAGAATTGTCTAGATTATTTTTGTATCTAGAAACATCCCTAGACAAGTATAAATACGAGTAGCCTTAGGCATTTGTAACCAAGCCAAATTCAAGAAAGCCTTCTTTCCTAAACAAAGTTCTCTCCAAAAAAAAATTTCTCCTTTGAAAGCTTCCTCTTCCTTAGTTGAATCCTTCAATCTTAGTTAACGATCTTGGGCTAGCAGAAGGCTTCCGAATAATACTCTTCTTCTGCTATTTTTTACACTGGCTAGAAAGGAATAAAAGATGCTTTGAAGATCAGAGGACCCAGATTCCTACGCTGAAAAATAATTGTTTGCAGAATCTATATTTTTGGTGTAAGGAAAGGGTAGTAGGAGACTTGGTGCAGCTGTTAGATTATATGGAATTGTAAAATCTTTATTTGTAATTCTTTCCTATGCTATTTTGCTTGTACTTTGAAAGTACCCCCTTGGTACTTTTTTGAAATGTCTAAATAAAAGTTACCTTACCTGATCAAAAAGAGAAGATTGAAAAATATGATTGAAAATTTGTCTCTTAAAATAGTATTAACCATAGGATAATGACACTTTTCAACTGGTTGTTAAAGGGTTTCTATTTAAACCAACAAAATTGTTAACAAATAGCCAAGTTCATTTGTGTCCTTAATTATATGCCTGAAACCATTATATAATAACTTTTTTAGATGCTTTTGTCTCCATTTTAGGCATTCTAATCTTCTCATTTTTGACAGGGGTCTATATAAGCAGAAATTGTGCTGCCACAATAGTTTCCTCCTTGGGAACATGTATCATCATACTTCTATCAAATAGCATACAAAGTAGTTGATAATGAGACTGCATAAACACAACTTTCTTACTCTGAGGTGGAGAGCTCCCATGCCCACTTAATAGCTTCTTTTTTAAAATAATCTCCAAAACTAAAATTTCCAAGCATCTCAAAGAATGTCTGATGTCGAGATGTTCGACCCACATTCTCAATATCATTTGTCCGGATGCATTTCTGAGAAGTAGCTGCGCTAGGCACTTCCCTCGGTACCTGAATAAAGTAAACCAAAATTTCTTTAGAATTTCTTTATGTCGAATAGAGGTATTCACACAATTCCATCAGCTTGATATCAGCACCAACAGTAAAACAAGGAAAGAGAATCACATAATTTTGGCGGATCTTTTAGTTTGTAAGAAACCTATTTTTTATTTTTCCCGGGTGAGATAATAATAGAGGTACAAAATGCTATATTTTCATATAGATTTTTCTTGAAAATTCATATTTTCATGTAGAATATTATTCCTCTCATTTGCTTTTCAAAAGACAAAACGATAATATAATTAATACCAACAAAAAGTTCAGTCTGACCTCATAAAATCAAACACGGGACTCAATTTGAAATGGATGGAATAGAAGGTTTCTTCTGTTTAAAGCATTTCAAGCGAAACACGACACTTGCAAATATAAACAAGAATAATCAAGATGTGGATGTCAATTTACTGTTAAGATCCAGCCCATGTCATGCTCAGCAAGTGATTCCATGCATTTTATTATTAGATTTATGTCTTTTAGCTTTCAAAAGTGCCTTCTGACTTAAATAGCTATTTGTTTGCCGAAAAAGAAAAAGAAAAATTGCAATACTTCTAGTAGAAGAAGGTTTGAAAGTTTGGTTGGACGGCTGTCATTTTTTTGAAGATTTGTGAGTGGAAAAAGCTATGTTGTGCGGACTCTCCAAAACAGCTGCAGCACCCATGTCAGATACTCCAAAACTGCACTACTACTCCAAAAATGCACTAGTTTTGGAGGATCCGGCACACACCCATTGACAATTTCGGAAAGTCCTAGCAACATATGGAAAAAGAACTAGAATGCTTCCGGAAAAAAAAAACATAAACAAAAAGAACTAGAATGCTTGTGATTTGCAATTTCGATTATCAAGCAATGGTAAAAAAGAACTCTAAACACAAGCATACGTCTGTCATACACATATTTGCTTGATGTCCTAGAAAGTTTTGTCCAATATATGGAGAATTAGATTTCTTCAATGATGATAAAGTACATTTAATTTCAAACCAATGCCTTTTCACCAATCAGATGTTACTAGAAGTAAACGAAGACTTTAAAGTTGGGGAATCCCATATAGAACCTTTCCAAGGAATATAGGCTTGAACTGAAGCATTCCTGCAATTGTCAGTAGAACTGTCGGATCATCCGGGACAAGAGAAGCACTCGGAAGAACCTTGTGACCTCGGGCAGCATAAAAATCAAGGAAGCATTGACGTATAGAGTCACCGCTTGTTTGGGGATCCCTTAATTTTTCCTCTACAAGTTCCTCAGCCACAGGTTGCGCTGAAGATGAAAATGAGGTCCTATAAAATTTATATACTTCCCAAAATGAAAGCTGACAAGAGAAACAAGGTCCTATTATAAACAAAGAATGGATATACCTTTTGCGACAAACTGTACTACTCTTGGTCCCTTTACACGAGCACGTCCATGGGATAAACTTCTTGCATAAACTAAGGTTTGAGTCCTAACAATCAAACCTGAAGAATACCGATAACCTGCATTCAATTGTCAGCTTGGTGGTTTAATAGTTAGAACTTAGAAAAAGAAAAATCTATCATATTTTTCAATTGTGGTTGGCTGAACAACCTGTTTCGGAAAATCTTTCAAAAAAAATTCTGAAACATTTCAAGTTGAGCTACATAGCGGATAAAAGTTATGTGAGTTCAAAACAATTTCGAAGAAATTTGAGCAACCTACATATATGAGTCTCAGATTCAAATTCCTGGCACACACAACCAAATATTTTTTAAGGAAAAGACTGGAAAACAAGACTTTTCAATTTTTAAAAGATAAATTCACGAGTTAAATTAATAAATATGGACGGATTAAGAATTTTCAAACCACATCCAATCAAACTAAGACCAAATCTGCCGTTTTATTCACCTGATTGTTTTGATTTTAGAAACTTAGATACCAAAATCCTGATGTACTAGTTTTGTCCAAAACAATGTCAATAAGGTATCAAGAGGTATTTCCAAATATAATACTCAAAAGAACAGGCACATTAAGCCTAATCGATTAGACTACAAAATTTATGTTCCTAATTTGGAAATAAACTATTCATTGGGAGTTAAATTGATGGAACAAAGTGCATGTGTTTTACTATCAGAGGTGGATTTGGTTTCAACCTTTAAAGCTATGAGTTCATATATATTATTTGTTGTGATTTTAGTTGATTTTATACATAAATTTATGCTTCGTGTCAAAAGTTATGGGTTTGATTAAAACCATAGCGTTAATGATACAATCCCCCCAGCTTACTACTCCTGATAATGTCAACGGAAGGTGACAACAAAAACGGAAATAGCTCAGCAATCAAGGGTGTAGCCCAACGGTTAATGAAGAAGGTGCAAACCTTGGAGACTAGAGCTCTAATAAAATACCAGCACCGATAAAAACAAACAAGTGATTTATTCCAATGCCTAAGCTTCGGCGAAAAATCAGTTGGGTGCAAGCTGGCCCGAATACCACCATTTAAAAAAAATCCAAATAGTTCCCCGTTCTCAGTAGCATATTTTCACACGCTATATCAAGATACTACTACAACATATTTACTTTTTTGGTACATTTTAAAAAGAATGACCCGTTTCTAAGTTTGGTAACAATTTAACCACATTCCGGATCTTTTTTGACTTGTTTAGGACCACAAATTTCAAAAAATTTTTTTTTTTTATTATCGGTGCCCAATCAAATAAATGGAGGGATTAATTAATAAGTTAATTAGAAGAAAGATTACCTCTTGAAAAGGGAAGATAAGGTTTTGACTGGAACCCTGAAGTGGGAAATTGAAGTAGAAAATCCCTGCCATGGCTGCTAGTTTTTAAGGAATAAGGAAAGTTGAGGCTGGACATGGAGTCTTCTACGCCTAAAGTGTGTGCTTCGTTTCAAGTTGGCAGTTAAGTACGTTGGTGCACCCACAGAGACGGAGATAAGCCTTTGTGAGTGTGGCATATTACTCATCCACATATTCTCTTTAATTATCCTCTCTGAGTCCCAATTTAGAGCTCCCCTGGGCCGGTAACATGATTTGGGCCCGGCTAAAGCCCATATACACTACTCTCAGTTTTCTGAGTTGGATATATTATTAGGATTTTAATCTTCATATACCATATATAAAACCCTCTTACCCTTAATGTTTAAAGTTTGAGTTAATTACATTTTAATATATTAAATTACCATTTATATATCATAATTCAAATCAAAGATATAATTAAGGGTGCATTTATATCTCTTGTGTTTTCTGTGTTAGCTACTCATGTAATCAAAGTACGCATCGATATTTATTAATTGCATGGTCGTTTCTCCTTCCGTCCTTCCTTATGAGTAATCAAAAATTCTCTTTTGCTGGTTCTTTAATTTGATGTGTATCTCAATGATATAACGATCTCTGCCTCACACTTTAATTATTTTCATTATTCTACTGATAAATAGTTGGTGCTTTCTGTTTTGAATTCCACCATTGACCCCCAAGAAAAGCTTTGAAGCTTTGAATTCAAATTTGAGTTTTCAAAAATCATAATTCTTTTTTATTGGGTGTTGTTTTAAATAATTCGGAATATGTTTAGGAGTTTATATATCAATTTTGAGGGGTTTTGGTGTAAATTTAGACTTGATTTTGGCTGAATTTCAGATTGAAACTCGAAGAAGAAGAAGAAGACATATTTTCAGAAATTGTAGATAAATTGTAGAAAAATTATAGATAAATTGTGCACTATTTTTTACAGAAGATTTTGTAGAAGCTTTAGTCGTTTTGGATTTGTAAAAGCAAAAAACAACCGCATCTACAATCAGAATACAAATAATCTACAATTTATCTACAAGATATCTACAAAGTGGATACATTGAATTTTAATATCCTAATTCTCATTTCAATTGTAGCATAATTGGCATTTTCAACATAATTGTAGAAGATTTGTAGAAGTTTTATTCTTCCCAATCTGTAATTTATCTATAATTTATCTACAATTTATCTACAATTCTAGAATTTATCTACAATTTCTGAAAATATGTCTTCTTCTTCTTCTTCTTCTTCTTCTTCTTCTTCTTCTTCTTCTTCTTCTTCTTCTTCTTTCAATCTGAATTTGAGTCAAAACCAAGTCTAATCTTCACCAAAACCCCTCAAAATTATGATATAAACTCCTAAACATATTCCGAATTATTTACAACAACACCCAATCCAAACAAATAATAATTTTTGAAAACCCAAATTTGAATTCAAAACTTTCAAGCTTTTTAATGGCTATCAATGGTGGAAATATATGGAAGAACAAATGAAGATGAAGATGACGAACAAAAATCTCCTTTCCGTTTCAATATTATTCTCCTAAATCTATTTAGAAAATTCACGCCAAATCTGTTTAGTATATTCTTCTCCTAACATTTAGCTCGCATAAATAGGAAGATACAACTGCTATTAATTAGCTTTTAATGGTTAGCACAAAAATTGTAGAAATAATGTGGACTGGGCCGGTAATTTAGAAATTATGCACATTTTTAGTAATAAGATTTTATATATGGTATAGATAAGAAAAAATCCCTTAATATTTAGATTTAAAGCCCGTTTGACGTTTGGACATAAGAAATTATTCACTTTTTTTTCAAAATAAATTCACTTATTTTTGAAATCAGTGTATGACAATAAAATTTTTAGTTTTCACTTGAATATGAATTTTAGAATTTTTCGGAAATTTAAAAAACTCTAAAAATCTAATGTTTTTAAAGTTTTACTCAAACAACTGACAAAATTTCAAAAATAACCCAAAATTATATTTATGTCCAAACACACCTCTAATTTTCAAATACATTTTTACTTGAATTTTTTTTGAATTTTTACAATTCTTATGTCCAAACATCCACTTACATACATAAGGATCATAACTCATAATTTAAGAGCATATTCAACTTACCGAATATATATCATTTTCGAATTTTTTAAGAGGAAACTACCCTGTATAGCTCTTTAAAATTTTAATAGCCTAAGTTTTTTCCCTTGGATCCGAAATATCCCTTCGGCCCAAACTTATTACATCTACTAGCCCATAATTCGTAAAACACCCACGTCTTATAACTCGCTCCATTAACCCGACTCTCTCAAAATATCTTTCTTCTCAAACACACCTTCTAAACATATAATGTTAATCCATATTGGGCATTTGGACGTTAGAATTGCAAAATTTGGGGGAAAACAATTCAAGTGAAAATGGTATTTGAAAATTAGAGTTGTATTAGGACATAAATATAAATTTGGGTTATTTTTGGATGTTTGTGAGTGATCTGAAGTGAATTGTAAAAAATAACATTTTGTAGTTTTAAATTTTCGAAAAATTTTGAAATCCATCTTCGAGCGAAAAAAATTTCATGGCCAAACATCGATTTCGAAGGAATCCTTTTCTTTTATGGCCAAACAGGCCCTAATTAATTTGTGTCATGGCCAAGCGTGATTTTTTTTTTTAACGCTGATTAAATAGTATTGTAATTCTTTTATTTATTTTTCCTCTTCCCAACAATATATATCAGCTCATCTGTTCAATGTCGTTACCATGGGCCTATGTCCGCATTTGTTTGACGTTGCTTACAAATTTTCAACTTCCTTTCGTATCTTACTTTTGACGAGCAAACCCAACAACTTAATAGTGGGTCTTTATTGAAAAGTAAAAAACTCATCAAAATTCATTTCAGAATCGTCTTTTGCCAGAGCAGTAGTCAACATTTCACATGACCATTAATTATGATTGTTTTTCTGACTTCATTTCTTAATGTATTTTCTTGCTTCTTAACTTCGAACCTGGTGACAACGCTTTTCTTTTTGGAGTTTTTATGGGCTCACGTGTCTGTCACGTGAATACTGCGATGGGTATTTTAAAGCCTAGCTGGTGGTGTTTGTTTGAAATTTAACAGAAATTAAAATTGTCCACTTTTTTAATAAACTTAAAAGGCGGTATATATTTTTTAAGACAAATATAAAGATATTGTAAACCTATTCACTAAAAATGGTTAAAAGAAAATACTTAATCACTTATATTATCCACTGTTTGACCCAAAAGCTATCGGTTGCCTTATTAGTTAGGGACAATCAAAGATTATATAAAGGGTAAATCGGAATCAATAGTAATATATCTTAAAGATCGATCTTTGGATTTGTATGCACTACTAGAAATCAGGTGATTTCCGTCCAAAGATGTCAGACCGAAATTGGTCGGAAATATTTCCGACCGACAACGGTCGAAAAATACAGTACCTGGTCGCAAAAGTCAGCGGAAGAGACTAACAAGAGGGGGAAAAAGAATTTCGACCGATTTCGGTCGGAAAATTTATCAAATATTTGGTATATAGATTAAAAATAATTATTTTTTAAAATATTTTGAAACTTCCGACCGAATTTGGTCGGAAACTGTAATTTCAAAATTGCCGGCAGAATTTTTTGGTTTCCCGCGCAAATAAAAATATAAAAATAATTATAATTCAGTATTTCCGACCATATTCGGTCAGAAAGTTGTGAAATATTTTGTTAAAAAAGTATTTATTAAAATATTTTCAAGTTTCCAATCGATTTCGGCCAGAAACTAGTTTATTAAATAATTAATATATTTCCCGCACAAGTTAAAATATGAAAATAATTATAACTCAATATTTCCGACCGAATTCGGTCGGAACATTGTACATAATCTACAAAAATAATTATTTATTAAAATTAACCAACCAAAATATAATATGTTTGTAAATAAAAAAGAGGTTTTAAATAAACAATATGACGTATATATAAAATTATACTGCGTAGAAGTGTATTAGTGATAATTAACTTGTATAAATTGATAATTACATTAAGCACAAGTGGATTTGCCGATGATTTATTCGAAATTCATAATCACACTACCTAAATGTATAGTATATAGCATATTACATGTGTGTTTATGTGTGTGTATATATATATATATATATATATATATATATATATATATATATATATATACATACATCTTAAATTGATAATTACTGTACGTAGTTAATGGTATCCTTATGCAATTAACAATCAATGAACTAGTGGTATCCTTATATAAGTAACGTTAGTGGTTGATTAACCGATACATTAATAATTATACACTAGATGGAAGTGTATTAATGATATTTATGAGAAATGTTTGTGATTGTTTATCTTTAGATTGATAATTAAAGTAAGTGAAGGTTTATTAGTGGTATCATTAAGTAATGTTAGTGTTATTCTGAAGTAACACTAGTGATTCATTAGCATATACAGTATAATTATATATATATATATATATATATATATATATATATATATATATATATATATATTAGACTACACACATATACTATATTAGACTATACTATATATACTACACATATATACTATACACACTACTAGAAAATAACAGTGAGTTATGCGTCAAAGGCAGTGAAGCTAGCCATGATGAGGAAAATGATTATTATGGTGTGATCAAAGAGATTTTAGAATTGTCATATACATGATGGCCAAAGAAGAAGATCGTACTTTTCCGATGCAAGTGGTTTGACCCAACGCCTAAAAGAGGCACAAATGTACACTCGCAGTACAACATAATTGAGGTTAATAAAAAGAGGGAGTATAATCGCTATGATCCTTTTATAATTGCAGAAAGAGTTAGGCAAGTGTACTATGCTCCATATCCACTGCGGAGGGATAAGGCTGATTGGTTGGTTGTAATCAAAACAAAGCCTGTTGGCGGGGTGGAAGTTGAGAATGTACTAGATGTTGCTTACCAAAACGATACCTCAAGTGTTAACCAAATGGTGGATGATCAGTTAGAAAATTACTTGGAGCATCCTCAACGCATATTAGAAGAAGTTGATATGGAAGAAATAACAATCATAGAAAATGAGGATGAAGAATCACCTAATGAGAATGAAATAAGTGAAGAGGAAGGATTTTCAGACGAGGAAGGATACGTCGATGAAGATGACTAGCATATATAATAAGGCCAAGTTTAACCCACTTTCTATATTTAATAAGAGCATCTCTAAAAGAGATTATAACCTTCATGCTGAGAATACAGAAAATGCGGATGGACTACTGTTTGTGTATTTATTGCACCAATTTGTTATACTAAGACACATTGTTATGGTAGACTATATTTCCTCGACTGCTTTCTTTGACCCAAGGCTACCTTTTGGCTGCTAAGCAAGGAAAAAAGAACTGTTGGAAATTAATTTTCTTGCCTTTTTGCCATCTATTCTGGAAAGTACAAAAAAGCAGCTGAAACTTTAAAAAATTCCTGCGTCATTTCTTGCAAAACGTGTACGAAACTTGAAGATTGATTTGTTCTTGTATTACGGTTTCCTTTTTCTTTCAGACGAATGCATTCAGAAAATGATATTTTTCCGTTACTTTTTCTTTGCTGTAAATCTCTCAAGAAATTAATTTTTCTGCCAACTTTCTTGACATCCAAATGAGGTGAAATGGATAAACATACAGAAAAAGGAGAAGACTTTTTTTATTACTGGCTTATCTCCTTCCTGCAGGTCTTTTCTTATTACAAATCTCTGCCTATGCCTATTACTTCTCATAACTGAAACCACATTATATGAAACCATATTATATGAGGCCAGACAATACAAAAATAATTGTGCCTATTAATAGAGTGCCTATCACTTCTCATAACTGAAACCACATTATATGAGGCCAAGTTTTATGTGCTTCTGTCAATGTCATCCTATGATGTTTCTTTCTATTTCTTTTCAACGTTCTTTTCTACTTTTAGAACTTCTTGAAATCTTCGATGTAGGATATTGAGTCCTCTCCCTATTTTCAGTTGTAAAATTTTGTGTTGGCTTGAAATGGATGACAATGCTCAGGTATAAAATGCGTATTAGTTTGTCGGTCTTCTCCTTATTCATCTGTTATGAGGTTTTTCTTGTATCAATCCTAACTAAAAGAGTATGTTTTCAGTTTTCACCCTTAAAGATTCAGTCCTCACGAATGTTACAGTGCGAAAGAGGAAAACCATACTTGTGGATAACATTCTTTACATGAAACATCAAACAATTATGGTTTGCTGGCTTTGTGAATACTGCCACTTTGTACCCCTAGGATTTTGTGATTGTGTTACTATCTGCTCTGAAAGTTTTAGTCTCATAACTAATTTGGTTGATTGATTTGCATATGGGGACTTTGGATGACATCCATTGCCATTACTGGCTTACAGTCAATAGTCATCAGCATGGTTCTGGAATTAAAATTAGTTGATGTATACTTTTGCGTATCATGCTAACAAAATGTAAACCATCACTGATTCATTCTATTTTTTTATTCACTAGGAGTTCATTGTGCACATAGTTGTTATGGCTGTTAACTTGAGATACATCATGATGATTTTTGAAATAAGGAACTGGAATTTCAAGCAGCAGCTTTTCAAAATTGTCTTTCTGAGGTATCACAAGTGAAGGGCAAACTAAAAGTATGTGTCCAGCTACCAACAGCAGTTCCTGCACATTAGGGATATTAGCATAAAATAAACTAAAAGTATGTAACGAGCTACCAACAGCAGTTCCTGCACATTCATAGAGGGATAGTAGCATAAAACAAAGATGCTACTCTAACTTAGTCATTTATGTTATTAAATAGCGTGCTACACGGGCCAACTGTATCTAGTAGATTTATATTCTCAATTCTAATATTTTTTTTTATTTATGTAGATGGCCGGTAGGATTCGAGGAAGGTTTAGGAAGGATAAAAGGCCTACTGATCATGATGATGGTGCTGCACCATCGCTTCCTCCACTCCACATTTTCATCCCTCTGCTGCTGATGGACGACAACAATCTTCTAGGCACAGACCTACTCTACCACATCCATCTACTCATTATACTACCCACAATTCACCCTTCCAACAATATTATCATAATTCTCCGCCACAGGGCTATACCCCGCTTCCCCCTAATGATCCTACCAATACTTACATGGGTGCATCGAGTCACCAGTCACAGAGCAATGTGATACGCCCGTCATCTGCTCCATTTGGTTCATCTCCAGCCGGATCATATCCATCTAGATTTCAGACGGCCGGATCGCAGTAGGGGTCTGGATTGCAGCAGGGTTCTAGATCAGTGCAGGGACGTGGATCGCAACCATCTTCATTAGAGACTTCGTCTCCCTCTCCACATAGTTCGTCTCCTAGCATTTCTAGACTTCGTGTTCGGGATATTAGCACTGAGCCAGATGACCTCTCTTCTGCGCATGCTTCAAATAATGATCCGGATGATGATCTGTATGATGTGCGTTATGATCATTACCATAGGTTGATCATCAGGCCTGAGGGCAATGGGTAAGATGTATTTATTACTTCTTTATTTTTGCCGAATTATAAAAGCTACTCTTATTTGATGTAATTGCAATGTTGCAGGTTTATTCCTAATAAAATGGTTACAAAGATAATCCGTAGTATACTTGGGTCGCTGTATTTGGAACCTTATCCAACTTGGAGTGACTTTCCATAGAGTCTCGTGTGACAGATGTTCAACGAATTTAAGGTTTTAATTTAATTCTTATTTATGTAAGCATTATATTAACAATATTTTTATCTAACGTTACTTTATTTGCAGGTTAAGTGTTCCTGGGAGGACCAGTATAACCGTGAAATTTGTAAAAATTGGGAGTACAAATTGCATAAGAGACTCTCTGATTCCTTCAGCACCGCTCGAAGGACTAAAAAGAGGCCTTCGTGGGTTCTACCGGATATATGGGTGGATCTAGAGAGGTATTGGACCACCGACACATTCAAGAAGCAGAGTGAACAAGGAAAGAAGGCCTGAGCATCAGAGAAGGGTGGCTCCTTACACTGTATTGGTTCAAGGAGCATGGGGGATACGAGGAGACATCTGGTAATTCCTTAAAATATTTTGATCTATTTTTATCGAATTGTATTTATATATCTCCTAGAATTTTGGAATATCACGGTATTATTTATATTAAAGTGATACTTTTTAAAAATAAATTTAAATAATTAATAAGACATGAAATATAAGAGGTAAATCTTCCTATTAATAGTTACCTGTCTTCTTTGATATTTGTTGGTTGTGTGGTTGAATGTCTGGAATCACACTTTTGATTCTTGAAATCACATTCGTTTTGTATCAATTTGTGGTTTTATTGATTGGTCACAAAAAAAAATTATTATTCTTCTTCTATTAATTCTTTCATGTCGCTTGTTTGGAGTCCATAATTCTAGAGGACTTGAGTATAAGTTATGATGTCTTGGATTTTTTGTTCTAGTTTGTTGAGAGTTGAGACAAATGAATTGATTAGATTCAATAGCTTGTTTCCTTGGCCATATATTTGATTTTTTCTTTTACAGAGATTTTATTCTGTCAATTAGTTTTTAGTTGATTATTATGTACGTGTGTACATATACATAGATTAAGGTAATACTTGCGAGCCAATTTATCTTGTCGGTAATACTTTGACAGTTTAAAATTAAAGAATGTCGGTATGAAATTGTGATTGTAATACTTGGTTCTATGTAATATCATAAGGTGAGTTGGTCTAAAGAAAAATGAAATGTGGAATTTTATGAAAGGCCAAGAATTTGTGAGCAAATTTATCTTGTTTTTAGTTCACATGAGGGTACTATGAATTAGGAAATTTAAGATCCGAAAGTACTGCTCTTCTTTTCCATTTAATTTTCTTTATTGATTTTACATCCTTCTGATTATCACATTTATTATATTTGTAGGAAAAAACG
This sequence comes from Nicotiana noctiflora, assembly GCA_032618575.1. Classification (NCBI taxonomy): domain Eukaryota; kingdom Viridiplantae; phylum Streptophyta; class Magnoliopsida; order Solanales; family Solanaceae; genus Nicotiana; species Nicotiana noctiflora. The sequence goes on from JASVEL010011833.1 coordinate 275,792, forward strand.
TTGGGGAGGAAGATGAGTCATGATGAGTTCTTCATGGAGACTCACATCCGAAAGAAGAAGGCACCGACAGATCCAACTAAATGGGTCGAGGACCGGGCAGAGACTACACATGTAAGTTTCATAACTACTATATATGTTTGCAATATTGTATAGTTAGTAATTTTCTATCTTCTAAATAAAGGGTCGCTACAAGTTCAATTTGGAGGAGTACACTCAGAACTTGCCACCGAATGAGCAAGGCGAGCGACCACCCATTTCAGAGGAAGAACAGGAGAGGATATGGTTAGATACTATCGGTGGTCCTCAAAAGGGGATAGCATACGACCTTTCAGATAAATCGTTTCGGCGCTATAGGGCGGGATTGCAAGGTATAGGGACTTCCGCCGAAGGCCAGGCGATTGATAGTTCGGTTATATCGTCTATGCAAGAGAAGATCGCAAATCTGACAAAAGAACTTGAAGAGAACAAGGCTACCTTTCAATGTCAGCTAGAAAAGAGGGACAAACAATTTGATCTCCTTCAAGGTCAGCTGGCCAATCTTCTTGCTTGTGGTGTTTTCCGTATTTCTCGGTCTCCTCCTCCTTCCCCACCTGCCGACAATGAAGGTCTTGAGACCGAAGATCGAAATGATGCTACATAAAAAAACTCATTGAATGTTGTGTATTGTTAAACAAAGTTGTGAACTTGTCAATATTATGTTATTGGTTATTTGAATGATGATTATATATTGTTAATTTGTTATTGAATACTTTAGTAGTTGTTGTTGTGGTTATTAGTTGTTATTTTGTTGGGTTTTCATGGTTGAATGGCATTAGTGTAAGCTGCTATTATATGATATATATTATTTTAAATTGGCAGGTGGTGTAGCTAAAAGCAGCCACTTTTTGCCCAGTTTTTTCCAAGATTTTCGACCGAAATCGGTCGGAAATTATGAATTTATATTTATATTTTAAATAACTTAACAATTTGCAAATATTTATTTAATTAAATAATATTATTGTTTTTGTAAGAATTTCGACCGAACCCGGTCGGAAACCCAAAATTTAAAATAAAATGATAATAACATTTTCCGATCGAAAGCGGACGGAAATTTAAAATTTGTTGAGGGGCAGCCAACGCATGAAATTTCCAGACCGATTTCGGTCGGAAATTTGCGACCAATCTTTTTTGACCAATTTCGGTCGGAAATTTCCGACCAATTGCGGTCGGCGTGCATTTGCGACCATTTTTTTTTCGCCCAATTAGAAACGGTCGGAATTTGGTCGGAAATTGTTAATTTTCGACCGATTTTGGTCGGAAATTGTGGACGGAAATCACCTAATTTCTAGTAGTGATGTAGGTTGCCCTTGTAAGAATGTAGTGAATCTTAATGAAGTGTTTGATCAAGTAAACAATAAAGAGATAAAATAGAGAGAAAATGACAGAGCAAGAGAGAGTCGTATTATTAATGATCAATAATACTTTTTTTACAAATGAGAGGGATCCTTCCTTATATAGAAGGATGACCCCCTCGCCAACACATTACATCCTCCCAAAACTATTACTATTACAATGAAGATATAGGGGAGGGGGAGTCGGGACGTCTGCTCGGGCGAGCCTGCTTATACACCACTATAGTCGAGGGCGTACCCCTTTCATCGTACGGACATAAAAGAGGGTGTCATCTAGCATCTACGGCCGCGCAAGGATATGTGATCGACCCGTCTTACATCCGATTCGACCCCATACAGTTAGTCCCTCCGCCTATTGGAGATGTATTCAGCATATATGTGTAATGGACGGATAAAGTCGACCCGTATTGGATCTATCTATATACATACACTTGGCATGTTCTTCTGAACCGTCGTTTGCTGACAGTGTGCATCATAATTGCTGTTGTTCTCGAGGCAGGCCATAAAGGCGATTTGACGTTTTGGTTTCTCGCCTCTTTTCTGGTGCAAAACTCTTCGAATCTCGTGTAATGACTTATTATAAATAGTGAACGGTTTCAAGACATTCCATTCTTTGGATCATCAGAAAGTTTTCCAATACTTTTATTTCTCATCTTTTCTTGATAGAACTGAAACTTTTCACGTTGACCTTGTGTCTCACCGTTATACCTTTAGTATAAAAAACTTCTAAAATGGCTAAGGGTAGCCGCCGCCGGGGAGCAGAAGAGTGTGAGGCTACTTCCGGGGTTTTCCGGCCATCAAGGGATGGCAAGAAACCTCGCAAACCGCTCGTCCCCTTATCTGTAGATAATCTCCTCCCTTGCGAACTATATGTTCAGAGGGATTTCCCCACGAAAGTGAATACACATGCATGGGAGAGGTCTACCTACACCGAACCTCT